>PVJX010003756.1:0-104028 GCA_004027295.1 Dolichotis patagonum
TTTAATTTGCATTTCTCTCATGACTAATGATGATGAACATTTTTTCATGTATTTATTTGCCATTCGTATTTCTTCATCTGAGAACTGTGTATTCATTTCAGATGCCCATTTTTGGATTGGGACTTTGAATTTCGAGGGTCTGATTTGTTTTAATTCTTTATAAGTTTTAGACAAAAGTCCTTTGTCTGAGGCGCTGTCCCTCCCCAGATTTCTATCACCAGCCCTGCTGCCATTTACCACCATGATGTTAGGAAAATCAGTAATTTCTCTAGTCTTTAGTTTGACATTATACTAGGCTTCTCCAATGAAATAGCACCAGAAATACACAGAAAAAAAAAACAAGTTTAATTTACAGATTGGCTCATATGATTCCAAGTGCCTCAGAGTTTGCTTGCCATAGACCAGCAAACAGTGAAGTTGGGAGGGACTTCTATGTTATAACCCTGAGATAAAATTGCTTTTTCTTCAGAAAACCTTAGTATTTTTTCTAAAGTTTCCAACCGATGTATGAAACCTATTATAGTAGGTAATCTGCTTTATTCAAAGCAAATGATTGTGAATGTCAATCTACAAATATCTTTATAGTAACATCTACTGTAGTGCTTGACCAAACAACAGGGCATCATAGTCCTACCAACTGGACACAAATGTAGAACACATACTGGCAAATTAAAGAAGTTGCTACCAATCAGTAAGTCCTCTTTGGATTCTATTACTACATAATTCTCTTTCCTTTATGATTTTTCCTCATACAAATAGCTGCTGCAACTAGAAAGAGAAGGGAAATTAAATATTTTCCTTATTTTTTTAATAAATGCAGACAACTTATAATAGAAGTGATTTCTCCCCAAGATTTAAAACATATTAATGATTTTAATTATGATGCTCACAATAGCCTACCTATAAAAGCTAACTCTTTAGAGTATAAATGAAAGCAGAGAATAATTTATTGTAGTATATTCATGCTACTACTAACACTTGTTTATGTGATCTTATGTTATTCATCAAACTTGTACCATGCTGAACATGTGAACATTGCTCCTTATCAAGAACATTTCCTTGCTTTGTATTCTCTTTCACTCTTAAAAATCTAATGGTTCTTTACTATGTGTTCTTTTTTTATTATATGCAGCCTTTTTTAATTATTGAAGATCTGTTTTTTAACTAAATTAATGTTGAATTATGCTCCAAGAAACAAGATTATTACAAGTCAGAAAACATTAGAACACATTTCAAATGAATAGTATTTTAAAGTAGAAACTGTGCTCAAACTATTTCAGCAGATTAGTTTTAAAATTCTCAGTGTTCAGAAACACACATAGAGTCTAACTGAAAGAAAACGCACAAAAGGGGAAGAGAATCTTTATAAAATCACTCATTAATAACCGATTTTTCGCTATTCTCTACAACTTCTACCTTACTCTATTATTTGTACTTAAAGTCTCAAACAAATAATAACACTCTTTCTTCCTTCCACTATTTTAAATCTGCAGAGTTTTCTGTCCTACCTCTCTTATATCTAAACCTATTATGTGCCAATGAAGCTAATTAAAATTCATTAATATAATCTAGTGGCTGCAATCTACAGAATCTACAGAACCTGAAGGCCTTGCCCCATAGCTGGGCTTCCTGGGGGTAATTATTGTATGTTTCTTTGTAATTACTAATTGTACTTCAGGGTGGTATTGGAAGATACTATGAAGATTTTATGCAGCTTAAATTAACTAAGAAATTTAATCAATCAGAACTAAGTCAGGTAAGCTTGGTTTTGCCAATGTACTTGACGGGGAGCCACCCAGGGAACAGGGGGAGCACATTTCTGGATGTGTCTAGATGGGCCATGAGAGTGTGACCTTGAGTTCTGTATCTGTCACACAGTCTTCTCTGGTGCAGCTCCTCTGCTTTTCTTTCTGGCCTTGATGAACTAAGAAGCCTTGCTCCCTGAATGATGTTTCTGCCTTGTAGCCTTGCAATATGTACTGAATACCCTCAAACAGTGAACTAAATTAAACTTCCTCTTCTGTTAAGTTATGGCGGTATGTATTGTGTCTCGGAAAAAGGAAAGTGACTAATACGTGAAGAAAAGCTCAAAAAAATGTAGTTCCATTGTTGTCCTTGCTACCACTGTGCCTTTGTTTATGCGTATAGTATGTGCTTTAAGTCATGATCTATCAAAATCTTTCCTTACTAACAAGCTCCTCTTTGCAACTTTCATTGTCATCCATAAGTAAAAGTATCCTTCCTTCCTCTGAATACCTACTGAAGTTTGTTTATAGTTATTTTGTAGCATATTTCTAATTTCCTAGCTAGTCCTAAAGCATTATGTAGGCAGAGATAGTCATATTTGACACTGTATAATACCTTCCACAGTGCCTAGAACATAAATAAGAGCTTATTCTAATCATTTTATTTACTCACTTATTACATAAATATTATTGAGTATATTATAGTATTTACTCTGTTTTAAAGAATGAAGATATAGTAGCAAGTCTTTGAAATCTATGAGTTTGTTGCAAGAAGAGAGTATTAAATGATAGCTTAATGCTTAAATTAATGAATGACATGGTTAAATGTTCCACCTAAATAGCAAAACTGTCCATTCAGCATACTCATTTTTAGCACCTTACCAAATAGCGAATCAATAAGACTCATACTTGGTGTATTTATGAAGATACATTTTGAAATATAAATTGGTTCAGAATTGTTTCCTATACTTTGTTACTTCTAACTTTCCTTCTTTGTTATTGTCTTGGCAAACTCGGGTGACTTTTGGAAATAATATTTATTTTTCTAGATCTCAAGGGTCACTACTACAAATGTTTGTTTCCTCAGAGCAGAGAACTGACAGAAATGGTAATAGCCTAGGAAGGAAAGGGAAGATTCTTTCATGTTCATGTGCAAAATCAGAAAAATTCTTGAAATATTATTATCACTGTTACAAATATAATACCCTGATATACCAGTGTTCACAACAACATTATTTATAATTCCTGGAAGATGGAAACAACTCTAATGTCTATTTACAGAGAAATAGATAAATAAAATATGATGTTTATGATATTACTCATGTATGATAACCATGATATATAATGAGATATTACTCAACTTTAAAAGCAATGAAATTCTGGTTGCTATAAATCATGGATAAAACTTGAAGACATTGTACTAAGTAAAAAAAGTCCGGTACAAAAGACAAAAATTGTATGATACTACAGTATGAATTAACTAAAATAGTCAAATTTGTGGAAACAGAAGTTAAAAAAAATGGTTAGAGCAAAAATGAGAATAGCGGTTATAGAAGAAAATGAAGAGAATTTATTGTTTAATATATACAGTGTTAATTTAACATCATTAAAATTTTCTGATGGTAAATTTTGTACAGTACATTTTACTATACTAAAAATAATGATTTACTCTGTTGGGTAGGAGAAACATAGAACCATTATTAATCAAGTATAAAGTTTCTATTTCTTAGTAGTTGATCCTCTAGCCAATAACAAACAGGTATGCAAAAAAACAGGTACCAAAAAAACTGTGATATATACAGCACACACAATGGAGTGTTATTCAACCATAAAAGAGGAATAAGAAAGACAAAAAAAGAAGAGGAATGGGGTTGAGGATTTAGCTCAGCTGCATAAGCACCTGCCTGGAAAGCACGAGGTTGTGAGTTCAATCCCCAGTACAAAAAAAAAAAGGAAGAACAAGAACAAAATAATGCCATTTGCAGGAAAAATAGATGGAACTGGAGGTCATCAAGTTAAGTGTAGTAAGATGGACTAAGAAAAATAAGTCTCATATGCGTCTCCTCTTATGTGGAATCTATAAAATGACATGGAAGTAGAAGGAAGAATATTAGAGAAGATGAAGGGGCTTGGTGAAGGGAATGGGTAGAGAAGATATTAAAGGGTATGAATCTATGTTATACGTATACATGGAAAGATCACAGTGAGACTCATTACGCTATGTAAGTAATATGCCCAAATAAGAAAAGAGGTGGACTTTTGCTCTGTCACATTACATGGATATAATACCTGATACCAACAGCTCAAAGGAAGAAAAGTTTAATTTGCTTCATAGTTTTAGGAGGTTCAGTCCATGATCAACTGGCTGCAAGGAAGCATTGTAATGGTGGAAGCTTCTTAATTCGTGGTGGCTGGGAATCAGAGAAAGGAAACAGTGCCAGAAAGGAAGGATCAAGGGACCACATACAGCACACATGGAAATGCCACCATAACCTCTCCAAATACACCAAGAAGTTTGCTTTACTAATCCCTAGGCATTCCTTAATACAGCCAAGTTAAATAGTCATAATCAGAAGTGAAGAGAAAATAATTCTATAGTTTACTTAGGGTTCCTAGAGTTCCCTCTTACTTGTTCTTTGACAATGCTAGTCACCATCGGCAACTCAGATGAGTACCTCCCATCAATGATGGTTTCACTCACACTTTATGGTAAGAAAAGATTGATACAATACATTATATGACTTGTGTGTACAAGCTCACGGATGTTCTTGCACAAGTATGCCCTGTAAAAACCTTTCGTATATTCTTGACATTTTCAAATACTCTCACAGCTACAAAGAAGCAAAGATAATCTCTGCTGTAGGGTAATTTACTCAATTTTCACTTGTTTTCAGTCTCTCCTTGAAAACCCCAAAGGCAATTATCTATATCTAGAACTGCCTGACAGGTACAGGTAATGTTGTGGGACACTACTAACATCTCAGAGAAAGAGATTCTGAGAAGAAAAGTCACATAATGAACTCTCAGTCTAGACCTCATCCTAGCAGGGTAGATCAGCCTATAGAAGAATGTGCCAGAAATATGGGCACTGTTTAAAAAGACAAGACAGGTGTCTGGCTGAGCAGGGAGCTTTGAGTTATGCTCACTCTGGCAAATGTAAATAAAAATATGACTTGTGCTTAATAAGTTTTATGGTTACCAGTCTAACAACTTCTATGACCATAGCTTGGTCTAATAAACCTTGATTTTTAAATATTGGATAGCTATATCTCATTATTGCTAAACCTGTGTAATCCTTAGTCCTTAAATATGATCCTTTTCCTATTATTTTCATCACATAAATAATTTAAGAATTAAAACTACTCTTTTTTCACGCTCAAGCTTATTAACTCAAACGTAACTATGCAATACAGAAAAGTTACCTTGTCCGCTTTACTTGAAAAGATTTGGTTCAGCATTGTTTATGGTGCCTTGACTTTTATTAATCAACACTGTAATATTTGACTTCAGTACTCCTGTCAAATAAATTATAAATCAGGGTAAGGACGGGAAAGCAAAATGAAATGCATTTAAATTTTCTTCATTCTATGAAAACTGTAACATGAAAATAAAATTATCTATATTGTCAAAAACAAAGAAAAATATAATAAAATCCCCAGATTCCATATTACTTTAGTGAACATAAATTTAAGAGCTCTTACAGCTTGGTCATAAACTAAGCTCTATGTAGCTGTCCACAACTCTAGTGCTGATAACAAACACATTCATGATTTGCTCTGGGCAGATTTATCATGGCCTGCTGTTATAATCCTGTGAAAATACTATCTCATTGATAAATAATAATTTCTCTGGTTTACATATATAGCTGAAATTTGGTTTCATGTCTTTAATTCTAAAAGTTTCAAACTAAAAAATAAACCTCCACATAGACATTACTCCATCTCATAGTCAGCTTAGGAGCCAATACTCATTTGTAACACATTTTCCTTCTAGAATATATTATTTAGAAGTGCCTTCTATATGTTATAGCATTTCCTCCATAATATTTTAATGTATTATCTGCTAACTAATTTATTTAATGGATATTTAAGTAAATCAACTTAGGCTTAATAATCATCAATCATTGATGAATGACCTAGATAGGCTTTTTATTTTTACTTAACTGATTGAAAAGCTAGATACAATATAAATGTGAAACTTAAATACTCCTGTTTAACTAAAGTTGGATGTAGAGAAATACAAACTGAGAAATTTTTCAAAAGTAAAATTAAGACTTTACAAGCATGAGCTACTCTAACTTCAAAGTAACTTTACACTGTGCTTATTCTCTGATGTAATTATGCTGAGCACACTGTTGAAAAGATAATCGCTATTGAAAAAGATAACTCAACTGAGAAAAAAATCTTAGGGAACTGTCCCTCAGATAAAGAACTTCTGTCTAGAATATATAAAGAATTAAAAAAATCAGACACCTGAAATTCAAAGACCCAATCCAAAAATGGGCATCTGAGATGAATACACAGTTCTCAGATGAAGAAATACAAATGGCAAATAAATACATAAAAAAATGTTCAGCATCATTGATCATTTAGAGAAATGCAAATTAAAACCACAATGAGATTCCATCTCACTCCAGAAAGAATTGCCAGGATAGAAAAAACTACCAACAAAAAATCCTGGAGAGGCTTCAGGGAAAAAGCAACTCTACTGCACTGTTGGTGGGAGTGTAGACTGGTGTAACCACTCTGGAGGTCAGTGTAGAGGGTCCTCAAAAAGCTGGGATTGGAAGCCAAATTTGACCCAGCTATTCCACTTCTGGGCATACTCCCAGAAGAACTGAAAACTTAATACCATAATGATATATGTGCACTCATGTTTATAGCAGCACAATTTGTAATAGCCAGATCTTAGAAACCACCTTTATGCCCATCAACTGAGGAATGGATAAAAAGATGTGGTATTTTTATGCAATGGCATACTACTCAGCTATAAAGAATGATCACATTGAGATATTTAAAAGTAAATGGATGCAACTTGATACCATACTCATAAGTGAAATAAATCAAACTCACATGTTTAAATACCATATAGTCTCCCTAGTGTAAGAAATGGTAAGAGTACATAAGACACAAAACAACTCAATAAATGCAGGGAAAGGATAAGAATCTGCTTAAAGAGGAAAAAATAATATCTCTGGGAAAATGGGTAAAAAGAAAATGGAGGGGAAAAGAAAAATATCTAAAATTATATAAACACACTTAGGATAGCTAAGATGATCGTGCTACAAATTCTATAAATTCTTGGAACAAAATAGTTAACATTCAGGGGAAGTCCAAAGATGGCGGACCGGTAGCAGGAGAGGTACCCTTTCAGAGAGAGACAGCTCAAATGCCAGAATAAAACACCTGGAGAGACCCAAACAGAGAGAGATGGACTCTCACAACCCACAAAGAAACTAAAGTGCAAAAAACCACTCGAATATGAGGTCCTGGGGCTACCATAAGAGAAGCTAAGATCAGTGAGCACAGCGCCCTCCTCAAGCTGCCTGAATCCCTGCCAGAGACCTGACCAAAGGATCCGCACTGAAGCAAATGGCTTGAGTGGCTGGAGTGTGGGGCTGAACAGCCCTGCATGCAGCTCGCCCGGACCGGTCCTGCACACAACCAACCCAGAGGCACTATGAATTCACACCACAGCTGCACTGAAGTTGGAGCTTGGGGAGCCAAGCAGTTTTCAGGACCGGCATCAACATGCAGTGAGTGATGGGAATAAGACCCTCCCACAGGAAAGGGGAAACTGACTGGACAACATGTTGGATTTGGGCAGGACAGCCCAAACTACATAAGGAAGTGGCTTCAGTTGGTTGCTCCCTCGCTGAGTGGATTGGTAGAATGTGCTTGGACTAGGCCGCACCCCTGGCTGGGACCCAGTGAGTTGCTACAAATTAATTCCCTGAGATCGACACACACTGACTCAGTGAACACCTGCAAAGATTGACTGGCCCATAGGGCTCGTGAACTTTAATCTCTGATAGTCTACTGAAGAGGGCAAAAGCTCCTAGTATGCACCCTCTAGAGGAGCCTTAACCAACAAGAAAAGGGTCTAGGAATTACACTGTACACTTGTATGGAAGGAACCAAAAATATGATGAAAGGGAGAAATAAGAAAAACCCCCAGCCCCCAACCCTGAGAACATTGATCTAGGAGAGGTAAATACAAAAGAGATTGAGGGCAGCAAAAATGCAACACCAAACACAACATTAGCGGACATAAAGAGATATCTTCAGGACCTCGTAAGCGGGACCAAAACTGAAATATTAATTCAAATTAAACAAGAGATAAGGGTCTAAAAGAAAGGCTTGGCACCTCTCAAGAAGACACAGACAGAAGAATGGAGGAACACAAAAGGCAAGAAAAATTTAATGAAGAATACAGAAAAAACCTAGAATTCACGAAGCAGATTCAAAGAGATTATCAGGAAACTAAAGACTCCATAGAAAGCTGGCAAAACTGCTTGAAAGAAACCAAAGATATACTATCAAAAATTGAACACAGGCTTGCAATATGTGATCATGAAAGGGAAGATCTCTTAAAAATGACAACGGAGCAGGCAGCAAAGATACAAAGACTGGAAGACAACAAGAGGATCTATAACTTAAGAAAAAAGCAGGTGAATGAAGAAGCAGGAATCAAAACAGAGGAATTAAAAAGGCTATTCACAGAAATTATTAAGGAAAATTTCCCAAGCATAGAAAAAAGAAATGATATGCAGAAGTATGAAGCTTACAGAACTCCAGCCACCTACAACCAAAACAGAGCTACACCTAGACACATAATAATCAAGATCCCAGAAATTCAATATAAGAACAGAATATTAAAAGCCATCAGAGAGAAGAAACAGATCACCTATAAAGGAAAACCCATCAAAATCATGGTCTGTGTCAAGACTTCTTGACACAGACCATCAAGTCAAGAAGAGCTTGGAGTGAAATAATTCAAGCCCTGAAGGAGAACAACCTCCAGCACAGATTGATGTATCCTGCAAAACTCTCTAGAAATTAATGGAGAAACAAGATGCTTCCATGATGAAGAGCAACTTGGAGAATTTGTAACCACCAATCCAACCCTACAAAAAATACTGAAGGACATTTCAGAGAAAGAGGAAAAAGAATATGACATTTCACGTACAGTGGCGGAGAGGCCTCAGTGAATGGGGCAGACAGTGGAGTGGAACAGAAAAATAGACAACCAATGGCATAAAAACATAATAGCAGAAATAAGGCAGAGAAGATTGGCTGTAATGTGTAGTATAGATGGCTTGAAATATTAACAGAGAGAAACACAGGCAGAGTAGATCAGGAGATAGGGTCCATTGAGATGCTCTATTTAGGGAGCCAGTGGGACCCAAAACAAGCAGTGCACCCCATGGGAGTCAAAGGGGAGGAATTGTCTAAAACAGGAAGGCAGAGGATATTGTTAATTGGGTAACAAAATGTAAAATTTACATTATTCTCATCACTCTGCTTGGATGGATTACATACTGTTCCAGTTTGTCTACTTACACTAGACTGAGGACATGGTCAGCTATCCCAAAAATAAAAGGACATGTTATGGTAATCATCCCTGATTTCCTATCAACTTAATCTGAAGCCCTTTATAACTTATACTGCCTTATTATGACTGATCTGATTTGAATCTGGTTTGTTAGATTGCTACTTTGTATTGACTGATTTTATTTAAATCTGTTATGATTGATAGCATCAATTCTAAGAGTATAGGCAACTACACTGAAGATGACAAGATTCACTAAGATACGTACTCTGGTGTGATTATTACTTGCTTTTGAAGTCTTATAATGTCTCCAATGCTTCGTTTTTATTAATATTGTTATACACTGCTGAGACATCATGGTAACCATTGTAGATTACCTTGTATTGCGGTTTTATGTGACTTTTTTGCCTCATGCTTTCCTAGGAATTGTTTTGTTTTATCTTGCTTTGTTTTGTTTTTCCCGCTAATACAGAAATGATAGATATACATGTAGAGACTCATGCAAGTGTAGAGCTTATAAACAGTTTACGAGAACCAACTATATAACACATGTTGCAATGAACAACTACTTTGAAGAATACGAGACACTACAGTACCCAGTGCTGATTCCATAATGTCATGATGTGAAATCCAGCAAAACTATTACTTTTTGTTCAAAGTGATTTTAGCTTGCTTTGTCTTGTTTAAGTTCAACACATATGAAGGGTATGGACAGCTGTTTTGAGGAGAATGAAAGATACTATGACAGCCATTCTTGGCTTCCCTAATATCCCGTCTTGAAGACCTGAAATTCCCTCCTTGTCCTGCTCAGATCAATTCCATACTATGTTGTTTCATGTGAATTCCCTGTATGTGACAATATGGACAACTCTTTGGAAGAAAACAAGAGTCAATATGATAAAGAGTGAATTATCTCTGATTGTCTAGTTTTGAAATTTCTGTCTCTTACATTGCTTTCTTGTGATCTGCTTTGTTCTGTTTTTTTGTGTTTAATTTTACCCTTTTGATATAATTGCATGTATATTTGAGTGGGTAAGATGGATGACCGTATTGCTGTTTTTGTCAGATCATGGAGCAGAACTGTTAACAGTCTCACTGTTTAAATGTCTACTTTATATGTTTAGCTTTGTAATTTGAACTATTTCCAAGAAGTCAGTATGTAATTTGTCAAGTAATAATTTCTTAGGATTTTTTGTTATTGTTCTTTTCCTTTTTTCCTTGGAATTCTGTATTGTTGCTACCCTTTATTCTGTTTTGTTTTGTTTTTTCTCTTTAAATAAAATTTAAAAAAAAATAGTTAACATTCATAGGATTGGAACAATTGTGCATACTATTGTATGGTGATCTGAGGAACTCTTGAAGATCATTATGTAAAAAAAATACCCTAGTTATGCTCCTACCACCTTGTTTTGATGGCCTATATTGTCAGTGTTTTGGGCTCTTTGCGATTGTTATTTATTTGTCTTTTTTGCTTCATGTTTTTCTAGGAATTTGTTTTGTTTTGTTTTTCCCTCTAATACAGAAAGGATAGGTATACATGTAGAGACTCATATATGCATAGAACTTCTCCTAAATGGTTTATGAGAATCGATTATATAGCGCATGATGAAATAAATGGCTACTTTGAAGAAAAAGAGACTCTGGTACCCAGTGCTGATTCCATAACATCATGTGTGAAATCCAGCAATACAATTATTCTTTGTTCAGAGTGATTTTAGTCTGTTTTCTATTGTTTAATTTCAACATACTTGAAGATATGGACAGCTATTTTGAAGATAATGAGAGACATTATGGCAGCCAGTGTTGATTTCCCTATTGTCTGATTTTGAAGGCCTATAATGTCTTCATCTCTCTGTTCTATCAATTTAATACTATTTTGTTTTGTATTAATTCATTGTATGTGAAGATATGGACAACTATTTGGAAGAAAAAAAGAGACAATATGATAGCCAGTGATGATCTCCTGTTGTTTTGTTTTGAAATCTGTGTCTCTTACATTGTTTTCTTCTGATCTGCTTTTTTGTGTTTTGTTGTGTTTAGTTTTACCCTCTTTAAAATAAAATTTTTTAAAAAATAAAAAAATATAAAAATAAATCATATTTATGCTTTTTGTTGTTATTGTATTTATTATGGTTAATCTAAAATCATTCTCTTTTAAAATGATTGAAGTTCTATATTTTTATCACAGTATTAATCCTGTCCTAATAAGCAAAAAATGTATAAATCTTCAATAAACAAAACTAACACATCTAACTTTTACAACTGCACACTCCAAGTAACCACATGACTACTAAATTATATTATTGTGTGTTACATTTACATGAGACATACCTTTAATTTTTGTTTATGTATAAGCAATAATGTAATTTCATTTATTTGATATATTTAATTTAGAGATACATGGAACAAAATGCTAGGAAAGCATTGAAGTTGTCTCTGTTATATATATATAACAGTTATAAAAATATTTCTAACTTACAGGCATGTATTCCATCTAATAATTAGCTAATATTTTTAATGACTGATAAATGGCTATATTTGGAATCAAAGTATTCTTGAAACCTTACCTAAAGAGATTGTAGATAAGTTCACCTTTACACACACTGCTGAAAGTATTGTAAAAATGTATTACATTAAATAAGAGTAAAATACTATTAATATAAGATAGCTTAGGAGGAGCTTTTCTGGCCTCAGCCAAGACATTTGTGGACCCATAAGAGATGAATGCCAAAATCTATCATAAATCACATAGCAACAGACAGAAAAGTCCAAAAGGAGACTCCAAATGCCTCCATGTCTTATTTCTCTGACAGAGTGTTTCTAATTTATGAAGCACAGTGGAAAAGAATAGAAGAGATAAGAAAATGTAACCAAAGAAGAGATTCCCATATACACATCTTTATACAAGGAGGAAATTAAGTAGTTGCCTTCCAAAAACAAAGCATTAGTAACTTCACAATCTCCAAACTAATGAGTTTGGCAGAAAACCCACATGATCAAGGCAAAGAAAATCTACTTAATGTGAATTATGCTGATTTGTGCTTACAGTAGTTATGTGACAAGTCTTAGTTTGGGATGAAAATTAAAAGATACAATATTTAAAATGTATGGTTAAGTAATGTGGCCACCTGCAGGCTGGTAAGCAACAAGGGAGTTCAAAATAATTTATAGCAAGAAAATTACAACTCAGTATTATCATATGCTTTGAGCAATTATGTAATCTGAATTCTTCATGCATGAGCATCGGTGGTATACATTTCCATGAAGATATTATTCATTTTGTCTCATTACTAACTTTGATTAATGTGATGGAAGCAGGTTATACCTACTATATTATTTTATGCTTATTAACAAACATTTGCTTTCTTTCAAAAGCACTGAAAAATTTGAGATTTGACTGAAGGAAAAAACACAAGGTTTAGAGTATTCAACATCATAAAAAATAGATTGTACTGACTATACTTCATTATCTTTTCAAAAGCATCTTAAATTATTTTATGTTTTTGCATGTTTTTTGGCCTTTTAGCCTAGTTGTTTATCTATATTTATAATAATTCCTTGATAATAATTTATAAAATAAGTCAATGAATCTAAAAGTTTTAAGTCCTTACTTTTTTATTATTTTTTATTTTGCTATTTATTGCATATATAAACTCCATACAAGGAAAACAAATATTTACTGCAAACATAAAAAAAGAAAAAAGAAAAGGGATCAAAAGATGGGTGGGGAGGGGAAGGAGAAAGGGAAAAGGATAAGAAAAGAAATTAAAATGCATTATGCAAATTTATCAACTTTCCTCAAGGAATGTAAATATTACATACTACACACATGTACTAATAAATTAAATCAAATTTTAAAATCTTAAATGATACTGAACAGCTTTTGATATATTAAGAAGGCTACATGAAAGAGCCACATTTCCACATCTAATATATTAATGCACTGATTTAACCATAGAATATGTGTTATATTTAACTAGTTACAGAAGAAACTAAAATGTATTATGAATTTAAATTATGTGAACAAATTTCACATTAAGTAAATAATGACAAGTAATGCAATACAATGATTTTAGACTTAAAGGGTTAAATTTAAGTATCTAGCATTAATAAAAGCAGTTTTACCTTGCCTGACTTTCTTAAAGCCTGTATAATGTGTGCTACAAGCAATGGGCTGCAAAAGGAATAAAAAGAGACAAAAATTCTTAGAAGAACTTGAGAAAGCATGAGATGCAATGACTATAAAATAAGTCATGAACTTTTCTGACCATTCTATCCAGCAAAAAATAGAAATTTCAAAATTATTCAACAAATACAATTATAAAAGTTTTGAGTGCTTAATTCAGATAAAAGTGCTAAATTTGGTGCCTGCAGACTTTTGTTTATTTGACAACACTAATTAGTTTATTGCCCTTCATTTCACTTTCTGTTATATGGATACTGCCTACAGCTACCTTCTAACAAAGCACTAAGATTAAAATGCGGTGATTTGTTCAGTTATTCAGATGTTTTGCTTGCATCGATAAAGCCTGAATTTTTCTTTCTTCATTTAGACAATTTGATGACATGGAACGTTTTAATAGAAACCAGATTCAAGTGGCAAATTTTTGTTTTGTTTGGGACATATGGCAGGCCACAAAAGGGTGGAAAAGAAAATTAAAAATAATTTTAGAGTGGCAGCTGAGAGGGGAAACAGAGGACTACGGTATAATTAACCCAGAAGGAAGTGTGGTTGCAATGCCACAGTAAGGGGTCATCTGAAGCGGCGGTTCTTTTTCAACTCCTCGCACTGGCACTGAGTTTGCTCCAACTGGCCCTGCGAGTGGTGGAAATCTTGTCTTTCAGGACACTGAGAAGAAACTTCAAGAAGGTGGATAGTCGTGAAGAAAACTGAAAACATATTTTACCTTTAAGGTGAAGGATAGTCTTGGGGATAAAGATGCCACCTCAGTGTGGACATGAAGGACAGCAAAGGATTGGTACTTCCTCACTCAAGAGAGAAGGCAAGTGACAAAGAACCCAAAGAATGGAGCAGAAGGTCAGGTGTAGAGAGAGGAGTGGAGCACAAGACCCTTCTTCTTCTTGCTTCTTCCTCATGTTATTGGTCGTCCTTCTGTTGCACCCTTATTCTCAAAACACAGAGCGCTGGGGCTTCCACAGAAGATTTTCACACCCTTGGAGAGACTTACTACTGAAGACTTTAGTGTGGGCTTATAATGAGCTTAGTTATGCTATTGTCTAATATGTTGACAGATCATGAAAATAACATTAACAGTATGCATTACTGCACAGTGTAAAAGATTATTACGTATGCCAGTTGCAAAGGAAAGGGAAAGCTCTGTGGGTCAAATATCAATTTAAATTTGAAAATGCGATGGTAAAATTTGACATACACAGATCTTGTCCTTAGATTTTAAATTCTAAAGGAAGAATAGCAAACTTAAATGTGTCTGGGTTGAGAGGAAGTATCAATTATAAACAACAGTAAATCCTACCTCTTGGTAGTGACATACTTAACTCTTGCTTGGAGTAATATGTAAAACACATGTTTAACTTTTTGGAATCTCTCGATCAGTTTGACTGAAAGGTTGCATCATTGTGTACACTTATTAGAAAGATATGAAAGCTCCAACAACCTCAGATTATACCACAATAATAATACCACCCATCTCGTACTACACACACATACACACACATTTCTTTTGAGAATTATTTTCCCTTTAAACCACCATTGTTCATCTTCACTCAACTTCAGAGATATACTAACCTCCAGTGTGACTTACTCTATCTTCCCATTCTCCCCACTCAACCTTAGCTGCCGTGTTTTTCACACATTATGTCTCAGCTCTTTGGATTTCTGATGTGCTTGTACCACACTACTTCTCAGTTTACAAATGACCTGAAAAAGCAATAGAGGCCATGGAAGCTGGGTAGGTGAGGAAAGAAAGGAGAGATCTGGACATTTTAAAAATAATTATGTTAAACCTATTAAGAGGAGTGCCCTTCTAGACGTGCATCATTCCTATCTGATAAATAATCTCACCAAAGACTAGCTGTGGAACTTCAGAAAGGGTTCTGCATTCCTAATTAATGTCAGAGTATAAAAAATAGAATTAACTATGATTAAGATCACATTTCCATAATTGAAACATTATTATTTTATGTTGAGTACATTTGTCTCTCACAAGTGTATAGTCTAAAAGATGTTCTGACATGATAATAAATTAGTTCTTAAATTGTCAGTGTTGTTTCACTATTTATAGAGCATATCTAAAGTTTAAATGGATAGTTTCTCTTGGCAGCTTATTTAAAAACTTAAGACTATATAATTTATGAAGCTCTTTGTCTTTATCTCCCTTTCTCCGTCCTCCTAGTGAGCACACTATGTGTGTGTTAAAATTTTATTAACATATTCACTGAGGTGGACTGTTATATTTCTGATATTCAAAAGAATACAAATATTGAATTAAATTTGGTCAAGCTTAATCAATTTGCAGCATCATTTTCTTTATGCTGGTTTAAATTTTCTAGTAATCTTGCATTTATTTCTCTTTGGGCTATTATCACCTTTTAATTAATGTTTTTATCCATTATTTGAGAGAGTTGAATAATTACAGTGTAGAAGTAGCAGGAAAAAAGTAGTCTGGGTATTGTACCCAAGAGATTTTAATAAAGAGAGGTGGTTAAATATATTGGAGGACTGAAAAAAATTCCCCAAGTGACGAGTAGATCATGACCTCAAGGACTTGCCATCATCAAAAGATCCAGGAAAATGAAAATAAAAAATAACCCAAAACCCAGATTCATGAGGCAGTGGCTCTGTGGCATGGGGGTGTGGATTTCTGAGGGACAGGCATTGTCCAGCTTTCGTGGAGTGGTTTTAGGATGATAAGATCCATTCTGTAACTAACCAACCCGATACTATGGAAAAAAGCTGGAATTTGCAAGCTTTGCTATCATCAGCAGAAGGTCAACAGCTGGGGCAATGCCAATAAGACCACAAAGCAAAATGAGATCCAGCCCCTTCCTTCTTTTCTACCTTTCAGTGTATTTTAATGCCCCCTATTGGCACAATACAATAAGGAATGCTCTAGTAGAACAGACATATGGTTTACAGACTCCCATTATCTCATCAGAGATAGAGAAGAATACATTTGTCAAAGAGAAGATAGTGCTTCCAAACGGACCCACATGCCAGTCTTCACAAGTTGTAATTATATTGCTTTACATTACAGATGTAAACAAGTTGAGCATTTTAAGATAGAATTTAATCTTCTGAGTGGGCTTAATATAGTTATACATGCCTTATAAGGAGGCAGGGCAACCAGAGTCAAAGAGGAAGACAGTTTTCAGAAAGGAAAAAGTTGATTAACTTAAATATGTTAAATTTATGACTTTGAAGACAAAAAAGGACCATGAGCCAAGGTACACTAACAGCCCCTACAACATGGTGAATCTTTTAGAGGTTTCAGTAATACCAAATAGTCCACTGCGGGATGTATGCCATAGGTTCACCACTACTGCTCTAGAAACTGGAAAAGACAAGTAAATAATTTGCTTCCTAGAGCCACCAGAAGGGACCCAGCTTTGCCAATACCTTAGTTTTAGTCCCATAAAACACTTTGGATTTCTGGTCTTCTCCTCTTATTGTGTAAACCACTAAATTTGTGTTAATCTGTTGTAGAAAAAATAGGAATTAATATAACATAGCATTGATTAAAAACATTATGAATGTTCACAATAAAATGACATCTCTCTTAAGAAAGCCAAGGAAAATATGGAGAAGAAAAAAATAAATGGAGAAAATACATATATGGTCAACAAACACATAAAGAGCTCTTTATCATTTTTGTTTTCAGAGAGATGGAAATTAAAGCCAAAATAAGATATCAATGCACATCTAGTAGAGTGGATATAATTCAATATAAAGTCTTAACAAAATGTAGAGTCAAGGAGCTTTAAGTCTTTCTGGAAAATGTATAAAACCATACAACTTCTTTGTAAATTGTTTCAAAGCTTCCCATGAAGTCAACAGTACATTTTTTTTGTCTACGGCATTATTCTGAAGTAGTTAAGTATATTGCTACAAAGAGAAGTATACAACTAGTTTTGAAACAACTTTACTCATAGTGTCCCTTTTGTGAATTCAATATTGTTCTCTGCAAAAAGGCAAGGGATGTGAACTCCCTTGGAAATAAGGCTGTTACAGAGATAATCAAGTACAAATGAGGTCAACCGGATAGCCCGTGATGTTCTCATATAAAGGGAAAATTTGCTCCTAGAGACAGTCTTGAACAAAGTGAAGCTGATACAAAGACACAAAAGGAAATGACAGTCATGTGAATAGAGTACTACTAAATAACTACAAGCCAAGAAATCCCAAAGACTTCTGGCAGACATCAAACACTGAAAGAGATATGGTAAGATTCTGCCCATGAGCCGATGGACAGCATAATCCAATGCACCTTGATTTCAGAACCTGCACTCCCATAACTGTGAGACAATACATTTCTCCTGTTTTAACCACTAGGATACGGTATTTTGTTACAGCTGCCTGGGAAACTTATACAGCCCCTAAACTGTAACAATCAACTGCCCATCAGCAAGAGAATAAATGAATGCTCTCTTTCTTCTATTCATCTACTGGCATATGACTCATCAAAACAAATAAACTAATGACCAGCCTAACAATATGGGTAATTCTCAAAAGATTTATATAGATAGAAAAATTTCACACACCAAAAGAGTATGTATTACACGATTTCCTTTCTATAAATATAATACATTGCAAAACTGACCTTGTAATTTGTCCTCATATCAATGACCTTTGCAATATGTGATCATGCAATAAAAATTGGCAAATTTTCTATCTATTTTAACATGTGCTGAAATGTAACTTCTGTCAGTATGTGATGAAGTGATAGTATATCACTTCCTGACAAGGTAATTCATACAAGTAACTCTCCCATCCAACCCTACTCAAACACTGTCAACAAGCTTCAGACAACCCACTAGTGTGTCAGAAACCATACAAAGATGAAACGTTATAGTCGAAGACACTCTAAACCTGTAGATTTACCAGCTGATTGAAAGAACATGAGGGATCCCACTTAAAACAAGAAGAACCACATAAATGAGTCCAAAATTGTTGATCTACTTATTTGTAAATTCAATACAAAATTGCTTTATATTACTAAGGCTCAAGATTGTTTTTATGGAGGGCTTCGAAATACTAACAGAGAGAAACACAGGCAGAGTAGATCAGGAGACAGAGTCCATTGAAATGCTCTATATAGGGAGGCAGTGGGACCCAAAACAAGCAGTGCACCCCATGGGAGTCAAAGGGGAGGAATTGTCTAAAAAAGGGAGGCAGAGGATATTGTTAATTGGGTAACAAGATTTAAAATTTACATTATTCTCACCACTCTGCTTGGATGGATTATGTGCTGTTCCAGTTTGTCTACTTGCATTAGACTTGAGGACATGGTCAGCTATCCCAAAAATAAGAGGACATATTATGGTAATCATCCCTAATTTTCCTATCAACTTAATCTGAAACCCTTAGTAATTTATACTGTCTTATTATGACTGATCTGATTTGAATCTGGTTTGTTAGATTGCTACTTTGTATTGACTGATTTTATTTAATCTGTTATGATTGATAGCATCAAGTCTAAGAGTATAGGCAACTACACTGAAGATAACAAGATTCACTAAGATACCCACTCTGGTTTGATTATTACTTGCTTTTGAAGTCTTATAATGTCTCCAATGCTTCATTTTTATTAATATTGTTATACACTGCTGAGACATCATGGTAACCATTGTAGATTACCTTGTATTGCAGTTTTATGTGACTTTTTTGCCTCATGCTTTTCTAGGAATTGTTTTGTTTTATTTTGTTTTGTTTTGTTTTGTTTTTCCCACTAATACAGAAATGATAGATATACATGTAGAGATTCATGCATGTGTAGAGCTTATAAACAGTTTACGAGAACCAATTATATGACACATGTTGAAATGAACAACTACTTTGAAGAAAAAGAGACACTGCAATACCCAGTGCTGATTCCATAATGTCATGATGTGAAATCCAGCAAACTATCACTTTTTGTTCAAAGTGATTTTAGCTTGCTTTGCCTTGTTTAAGTTCAACACACATTAAGGTATGGACAGCTGTTTTGAGGAGAATGAGAGATACTATGACAGCCATTGTTGGCTTCTCTAATGTCTGGTCTTGAAGACCTGAAATGCCCTCCTCGTCCTGCTCAGATCAATTCCATACTATGTTGTTTCATATGAATTCCCTGTATGTGACAATATGGACAACTCTTTGGAAGAAAACAAGTGTCAATATGATAAAGAGTGAGTTATCTCCGATTGTCTAGTTTTGAAATTTCTGTCTCTTACATTGCTTTCTTGTGATCTGCTTTGTTCTGTTTTGTTGTGTTTAATTTTACCCTTTTGATATAATTGCATGTATATTTGAGTGGGTAAGATGGATGACCATATTGCTGGTTTTGTCAGATCGTGGAGCAGAACTGTTAACAGTCTCACTGTTTGAACGTCTACTTTACATGTTTTAACTTTGTAAATTGAACAACTATTTCCAAGAAGTCAATATGTAATTTGTCAAGTAATAATTTCTTAGGGTTTTGTTGTTGTTGTTGTTTTCCTTTTTTTTCTTGGAATTCTGTATTGTTGCTACCCTTTGTTTTGTTTTATTTTTTCTCTTTAAATAAAATTTTTTAAAAAAGAGAGATTGTTTTTATGCAACATTAGCTAGCAAGTTAAAGAATAGCCAACTAAAATCTGATAATAAAAATCACAATTCTGAATAGCCAAAGCAATATTTTTTAAAAAAAGAACAAAGATATACGCATCATGTCACTTGATTTCAAAATAAAATACAAAGCTCTAATACCCCAAACAATACAATATTACTTTAAAAGAAGACATATCCAGGCATAAATTCAGAAATTTACTATCAATTGAGCGTCAGAGCAGTTTTCAAGAATACAAAATGAAGAAAAGAAAATCTCTTCAGTAAATGATGTGGGAAAAACTGATTTCTGTATGCATGAGAATGAAAATGGACCCTTATTTCATATCACACAGAAAAATTAATTTATATTAAATTAAAGAGTTAAACATAAGACCCAAAATTGACAAACTGTTAAGAAAAAGAAACACAGAACAAGACCTCTTGACATTAACCTGCTTACATACTCATTTGGATCTTATCCCCAAAACACAGACAACAAAAGCAAAAACTAGACAGATGGCCTCACGCCAAACAAAGAAACTTCAACATAGCAAAGGAACAACAAAGTGAGGAGGCAACCTACATAATGAGAAAAAATATATTCAAACTATAATTTGGTTAATATCCAAAATATACAAAACTCAACTCAATAGCAAGAAAATAATTACTCATTTAAAAATTGTCAAAGACCTGAGCAGCCGTGTCCTTTTGTGACATGATCAGCGAGCAGCTGAGTCAGACGGAACTTCTGGTTTTAGCTTTTGAGGACTCTCCGTACCGCTTTCCACAATGGATGTATCAGTTTGCATTTCCACTCACAGTGTTTCCCTACAGCCTCGCCAGTATTTCTTATTTGCTTTCTTGATAATAGCCATTATTCTCTGGAGTACAATGGAATCTTGCCATAATTTGCATTTCTCTGATACTTAGAGATGCTGAGCATTTTTTGTGTGTGTGTGCTTTTATTTGCCATTTATACCTCTCCTGAGAAATGTTTATTTCAGTTATTTTTTGATTGGGCCTTTTATTTTGGGAGGTTTAATATTTGAGTTCTTTATATACTCTAGTTTTTACTTCCTGTGTCCAAGATATAGCTGACTAAAAATATTTCCCATTCTGTATGTTCATCACTTCACTGTACTGATTGCTTCTTTGCTGAGCAAATTTTTAATGTGTTATAATCCTACTTGTTGATTCTTGATGCTATTTTTGGCCTATCAGTGTCCTGTTTAAAAGTTCTTTCCTATACCTATAGTTTCAAGAGCTTGACTGTTTCATTTTCCAGCACATTAAGTGTTTCTACTTTAATATCTATGCCTTTGATCCACTTTTGATTCTGTTTTGTTGAAAGGTGATAGACATGGGTTTAGATCAATCTTCTGCAGGTGTGTAGCTAATTTTCCTGGCACCATTTGATAAAGAGCTATCTTTCTTCACTTGTGGGAGTGAAGAGAGCAAAAATGTCAGGAGTGGCAAAATTAAAGAAATTTGAAAAAAATGCAGTGAATAAATACATGGTAGAATGATTGACTAAATCATCAGTGGTCTGTTTCTTTTAAAGAACATAATGCTTCCTTCTGTGAGTCAGGTGTTGCTTCTGGTCAAGACTGAAAAATACAAAGGGACTTTAGATGCATAATCACCCCCACCTGCCTACTGACAAAGAAAGCAAAAGAAAGAGATCTTCATTTTCCTTTCATCCCTTTCCACTCTCTTCTCTTTCTAAGGCTCCCATTTAAAACTCTTATTGAATATGGTGTTAATTTTGGCAACCTGATAGGGACTACTTGGGCTTGAAGAGATAATGGGCTTTACCACAGTCACTCAGGTCTTTTTTAAATCTTTTAATTATTTTTATAATTATAATACAAATATTATGTTGACAAAGCAATAAGAGGAGACTTCACCCTCTGGAGTTAATTAACTACCTAAAAATAGAATCAGCTATTCTGCCAAGGCTGAATAACCTAGTGACTTAAATGTATACTTTAACCGCAAGTAGAATGAGTTTGAATTTTAGGTTTTGTTTTTATTATAAATCTCCTTATCTTCATTTTCTCTTGATAGCCAGTGGGTAAGTATAATTTTTCATTTAATTTTTTCATCATTCCAATCTATTGCAGATCTAATAAAATATTTAAAAGATGCTTGGTTTTAAAAACTACACACACAATATTAAACCTAATTTTTAGAAAATTTTACTGAATTTTAATGGAAAAGGAACTGTACCTCTTTGGTACTTTATAATCATTTATTGCCCATTATATTTTCCTTGGGAACCTCAGCATGTTTCTGCAGCTTCTGGAAACAAGAGCAGCTCCCACAGTAGCAATCCTTTTAAAGGAAATTTTTATTGTCTCTCATTCAATGAAGGCGAATGTTCCCAGCAAGTTAAAATATAATAATGTTTGCTATGTACACAGATGGATAATGCTACATGAGACAAATTTTTACTTGTCTGATTAATTATCATCTCTTCCTCAGTAGGGTTTCAATTCAGGATAGCTTGCCCATTGATAAAATTTGACATCCTTTCTTTATGGTCAAGTTGCTTCCAGAATTATAAAATTATAGAACTAATCATTTCTACAAGTAACTACTGTTCTACAAATTAGGTTCGCTAACCAATTGTGCTGTATCACAGCAGTATTCTTAGAGGGGGGGAAAGTCTCATGGTGGGCCAAGTCAAAATTTATTGATAGTGAAGTGTTTGCACTGTCAAAGAATAAGAGAAGCAAAATCTCTGTTTCATAATCAGGGTGCTGCAGTCCAAGAACAGGACTTCCTATTTTGATTACCTGTCTAATAATTTGGAGAAAGTAACAAGATCTCCAAGTGGTCCATATTCCTTGTATTACCTGTCTCATGGGATGGGGTGATAAATAGCTCCTGTACCAGTGTCTACAACTGCAAAGTTCTGTGCTGACATGAGACAAAAAAGGAAAAGAACAGAATTCAACATCAAAATTTATATATGAATGCTCAGCCCCACCAACCACACAGGAGTTGGAGGGCAGCAACTACATCTCATCTGTAGTCCCAATGACTACCCTTACTGGATAACTTTATGTGAGCCTTCACTGGATATCGTAACTCATTTACAAAAATTTTGAAGACCAAATGAGGGAAGGTATACATTTAAGCTGCACTATATGAATATTAGTAGGCATGAATGTATACTAGGCACAAAACTACAATTAAAATACTCTGCTGCTCTCCGCAGTGTTTCATCATTACAAGTCACTTTGTTAATTTTAATAAGAATAAATAAAAACGATGATACAGAATTTCAAAACAAGATAATAAGAGATTAACAATGGTTAACGTATTGCATATTGTTATCTTCAAAATAGTCAGATTACAAGATATAAGCATGAAATATTGATCAAACAATGTAATTTTCCTTATTTCTTTTTTCTTTCCCCCATACCAGTTGTTCTTTCTTTTTGAGCAATTTTGTTTTTCCTTTTGCCTTTCACAATACCTATTGTACATTTTGGATCTTATTTACTCTTTGGGTTTTTTACACTAGAGAGACAATACGATGTTTACACATGCGAGTCTGATTTATTTCACTTAAGTGTATGATATCAAATTGCATCCATTTACCTATAAAAGCCTCGAGTTTATCCTTCTTTATAACTGGAGTGTTACTCAGCTACAAATCACTTTTTGGCTTGTTTTGAAAGCAATCTATGAGGTTTGAATGAGTCAATATGTTACCACAAACATTGATATTCCTTCATTTACAGACTGAGTCGGAAAAGAGTCTAGTATGTCCAACATCAAACAAAGCTATTATTGTAGTCATTATAGCTTCTGACACGAAATACTAGAAGTTTATGATGATGATCTTGGTTCATCTCAACATCCGGGCAAACATCCATACTGAGCAAGCTTAGGGCAACAGAAAGTAATGATTTGGACAGGGCTCTCTGATTGTTAATTTCATCCATTTTTCACAGCAAAGCTTGAGGATGTGATAAGAAATCCAAACATCAGTTTTAAAGTAGTTTTTCATTTCTGAGCATATTGTTCCATCAGAATGGATTGGAAATAGTTTTCTAATGTCCTTAAGCAAATTACCAAGTGGTAGTTTATTGTCCATGTCCTGCAAACCCATCGTCAAAAAGATGGTCTGCACAGGATGAAACTTTTTTTCTATAATGGGCAAAAGGCAATGTCTTGTGTCAGCCTATGCCAGAGGCACCCTCCAGAGCTCTACTGGTGGGGAAAAGGAAGGCTCAAGCGCCCAAAACTCTTTTCTGTTTGCCACAGGGTACCGGACTGTGGAGAGTTCAGCTGGGCTGCCTGAGGCTGCTTGGTGCTCTGGTCTCTTTGAAGTATTAATGCCTATTTGGCATCAGCTGAGCCTTCCACAAGAGCTGAAGGGCTTTTTCCTCTGATGCCTGTCATTCAGGGGTTAGCTGACTTCTTATGAACCTAAATCCTGCATAACCCACAATGTATGCTGCCTACTATTTTAGCATATTTCTGCAACTTGAATTATCTGCCTGTTTCTGTGTGAGAATTTAGAATCTGTGTTCTTCCACCTGTTAGCCTTTTACTCTTTTACTCTGTCTTATTATATTCATTTGACAGAAATTATTTACTTTTACTAAAATCTAATTTTTAACTTTGCTTACTTTTTAATTGAGGTAAAGCATACATTCAGTAAAGTGCACAGGACGCAGGTTGTGTTTTTACATGTGTATATACAGATGCGAACACTTCCTGAATCAAGGCATAATATTAACAGCATTGATGTAATTTCTCTTGTGCTTCCTCTCAATAATTACACTGACTCCAAAGGTCAATGCTATTCTAATTGCTGTCACAAATAGATGGTGTTACCTGTTTTCAACTTCATGTAAATAAAATTGAAGCTATGTATTGTCTTTAGTTTCTCACAGAATAATTGTTTTGTGATTTATCCATGATGTTGTATCTGTAGTTTATCCTTTTAAATGGCCTGCATTCTTCCAGTGTATGAATGCACCATTTGTTTTTCTAATCCACTCTCTTCTTGACAGATATTTCAGCTGTTTCTTGTTTTTAGCTACTAAGAATAATAATTCTATTAACATTCTCAAAGAAGTTCTTTGGTATACATTTCAATTCTACCACCTTTCCAAGAGTAAAATTCCAGAATTATAGAAAAATCCATTTAGCAGAAACTATTTGCTTTTTCAAAGTACTTATTTCAGTTTAGGCTTCCACCAACAATGAATAAAAATTAGAATTAATAATTTACATCCCTTAACTTTTTGCCAATTTAGTGAATATGAAGGGCTATTTTTTGTGATTTAAATGTAAGTTCTCTTGGTAAGTAATAATAATATCTTTTGATATGTTTATTAGTTATTTGGACATCCTAGTTATTTGGATATATTTGTTAGTTATTTGAATATCTTATTTGTAAAATTCTGAATTTAAAAAATTAACAGATTCTTATTATATTAATTCATATTAATTTGATTCATATTAATTTGTACGATCTTATATATTTGGGATACAAGGCCATGTCATATAAATATAAATGGCAAATATCTCTTCCCATTATATGGCTTATCTTTTCATTCTCCTAATCATCGGTATTGTTTGATAAATTTAAAGTGTTGCTTTTTGCTTTTATTGTCCAACTTACCAGAATTTTTTTATGGTGATAGATATCCATTCATATCCTAAGGTCATAAAAATACTATTCCGTATTCTTGAAACTTTATCATTTTCTTTTCCACTTAAATCTATGTTCCATTTGCTAATCTCAAATTGATAAAATCAATTTGATGCTATAAAATGAGGAAACATTCATTTCTTCCATGTGGATATTTAATACTACCACGTAATTTAATTTAAAAATTGCCTATTCTCCCACATAGCTACAGTAGCACCTTTGTACTAGGACTCTATGTATATGAATCTGTTTCTAGAATTTTAATTTTTTCCCATTGGCCTATTTGTCTCTCCTTGCACATTTCTGCACTGTCTTAATTACTGGTACTTAAGAGTAAGTCTTGGGGTCTGAAAATGTAAGTGCATAGGATAATCTCTTCAATATTATTGAAAAATATTTTATGTTCTTTTGTTTCCATAAATTTTAGGCTCTCCTTGTCAATTTCTATGCAAACTTGGTAGAATTATGACTGGGATTGCAATAAATTTATAGATCAATTTGGGGAATATAACATCTAAAAAATACTGTCTTCCAGTTAACAAACATGGTATATCCCTCCATTTCATTATAATTTTTCTTTAATTTCTTCTAGAAACATTTTATTATTACAATTATAAGTGTCTTAAACAGAATGTTTTAAATTGAAGCCACAGTGGATGAATTTTTGGATGATGTTTTGTTTTTTATCTAATTTTCTTTTCTTATTTTTGACTGGCATGCAGAAATAAAGTGCTTTTCCTGTGTTGATATTTTTTGCTAATTTATTGATTCCAGTCCTTTACAGATTTTTTTTGGATTTGTTATGTACATAGTTCTATGATTTTTACATAAAAACAGATTCATTTACTTTGTTCCTTAATATCTTAAAGAGTTTTATTATATTTTCTTCAACTAAAAGAAGCTTCAGAATTAAGCTGAATGGAGATGACAATGATAGACATTCTAGTCTTACTCCCAAATTGAGTGAGAAGAGCTCAACATTCCGTACTTAAACATGACATTAGTTCTAAATTTTTGTAGATGCCTTTTCTCACATTAATGCTTCTCTTTTATTTTCAAAGCCCTCATAGTTTTTTAGGGGGGTTGGATATGGGTGAGTGCACTTTAAATCCCGGTGTTGAATTTTATCAAGTACCTTTCTGGATCTACTCACGTAATCATATGTCTTACTCTGTTTATAGTTATTTGTGAAATTTTATTGATTACTTGGTTTTCATATATTAAACCACCATTGCATTTCTGGAATAATATCACTTGGCTAAAAGTATGTATTATATTAGTTCTATATTGTGACATTTTGATTGCTTACATTATGTTTAGGAATTTTGAGTCTATGTTCATTAGAAAAAAATGACATTTTTTGCCTGTAATATCCTTATCAAGTTTCAATATCAATATTATGATGACTACACAAAGTAAAGTGAAGAAGTGCAGTTTTCTATTGTGAAATAAGTGCTGTTTTCTATGAATCTGTGGAAACACAGTGGTATTTCCACCTTGAACTTGAGGAAATTAAGTGATGAGGTAGTTTAGCCTTGGGGTTGTCGTTATGGGAGGAGTTTATTATGCCTCAATTTATTTGGCAGATAAAAGTGTGTTTCTTTGGATCTATTTTGGTAAGTTGTGCTTTTAAGATTTTTTTGTATTTCATTTAAATTCTCATAATTATTTGACTATGAATATTATCATTTATACCTGTAGGGAAAATATTTAAAGGATGCCTATTTCCCTAGTTTGGGAGTATATACAAGACTAAGATTCTCAAAGATCAGAGAAGCTATACAGAACAAATGTAATACCTTAAGAAAGAGAAATAGGGAAAAGAAAGGAATGATGGAGGTGGAGGAAACTAATAGAAAACAAAAAACGAAACACAAAACCTTTGTAACAAGCCTACAGAGGGCTGAAGTGAAATTTAACTGAAACAAACATTAACGTGGTAAATGTAGCTTACCTGGAACTTTGTCCTTGTTTATTTATATGAATCTTAGACCTGTTTTGAAGGGGTCTACATGAAGATCAAGAGCTCACACCCAACATTGTGCTTTAGGTGGGAACTCCATCCCAAATCACCTTTTAGACCTTCTTGTTGTAGATGAATAAAGTGATGTTCAGTGACATTAATGAGTTACTTGATATCATAGTTAACAAATGCTTTTTAAAATGTTAATATAAAAAAATCTAAGTTCCCATCCAAAACTCTAACTACATGATCAAGGTTATACGCTGTATTAATTTATTTTTTTAAAATTGAAACACATGCCCCAGTCCTCCACTCTCTATATTTAGAGACAAAATATGGTTAAGTTCTGGGAATCATGGATTTTTCATAATTTTGTGTCTGTTAGATTTGTTCTCTTCCTATTCATTATGACAGAAATGCAAAAACACTATATCTAGTTTCAAATTTTAAATAATCTGAAGTCCTTAAAATAGCAAGTGTAGTACTATTTTCCAGTGATATGCAAAGTGCATTTAATAGATTTACTCATTTATACATAGCTATTATTAAATGTCTTTTATGTGCTGGGCACCATTCTAGGCATTGTTCCAGGCTTTATTAATGAAGGAACAGGTAAATATCTCTGTTAGGGACTATGGACAAACCTAATACATAAGTAAATATATAATATATATTATAAGGTGATAAGTGTTAACAAAAATTCATCATAGTCTTGGGGGATAGAGAATCTTGGGAAGGTAATTTTCTGTTTTAATTACCATGAATAAAGTAGGCTTGAAAGTGAATATCTATGATAACATTTTAAAGCAGGTAAAAAGAGAAGCATACAGATAGGTGAGTGAAGAGCGTAGAAGGATTAGCAATACAACGGTTTTGAGGCAATAATATTCCAGGGACATTGATAAACAATGTTGCCAATGGAAAGGAAAGGGTGCAGGAAGTCAGATCACACACAACCCTAGGTTACATCTTGCAGATCTTGGCTTACTCTCTGAATGATATGGAGAAATACCCTAGCATTTTAGCCACAGAGTAACATGGTCTGATTTAAAAGCATATCCACCACAATGACTACAGTGCTGAATTAGTTTTAATAGAACATGAGTAGACACAGAATCATCTCATTTAATCTTAGTAATCACCCTTTAGATAGATACATGCAGAATTGCAATTTTAAAATAAAGAAATGGAGATCTCTGAAGTTATATAAATGGTTTAATGTCATGTTGCCAACAAACACAATAGCCATAATTAGAAGTTGTATGTACAATCTTTTCATTTTCCCAATGAATAAATTTTAATTTTCCCAATGTTCTTCTGAACATCTTCCATGCTGTTGGTTGAAAACCACTAAAGTACAGGACGATAGCAAGTTTTGGGTCTTCACATTTTGTTGAGTAGACTTAAGAAAACACAGTATCTCACTGTGAATTGTCACATGTAGTCTTTAACAATGTTAGAACATATCAGATCTACATCTACTCTACAGTAGATGCAAACAGGATGTTTTCTAATAATGAAAGCATGAAATGTTGCAGACAGCCATTGACTCAAAACCTCACTCACAAACAAACCATACCTGAAGAGACCACACTGAGCCATGTCTAAGTAGCCCAACAGGTATGTCATTGCTTCAAGAAGGGATTTTCATCCTTGAATCTATAAGGCTAAGTGAAAAAATACTGGACAGGGGTTAACTATGACATGCTTTGTCTTATACAAGAAATCCAAGTATGAATACTTTAAAGAGAAAAATAAAAGAAAGATAATAAGAAATAAGAAGATAGATTTTGAGGAGATGATAAAGGGATCTAGGGATGGGAGAGGGAAGGGGAAGGGAAAAGAAAAAGGATCGAGATGAAAAATATTATGTTCCAACTCTCCATGATGAATATGTCCATTATGTATCACACATATATACTAATTCTAAAAGAATATACTTTCTTAAACATTGTAAGCCAAAGCAGACAATATATTTCTTTTCTCGTCATCTTCCATACAGATAAACTCAGATTCTGATAAGACTCTCTCAGCAGGGAAGCCTTCTTAAGCACCTAGTGTACAATCTCTAGATCTACTCTGTCCTACTCTTTATCATGATGTAACAAACATTTGTACTTATTTCAGTTGTTAACAGCCAAGCTCCCTGTTCAGATGGCCAGCTAAAGATTGAATTCCTGGTTCATTTCCAGGTAGATGTTTTCCTTTGGCCAGATAGCCTTGAACTCAGTTGTCTAATAGTCTTATCTAGTTAAGGGCAAAGTTGGATGCTCAACTGAGCAACTGTTTATCACGGTATGAAATAGAACAGGTGAAAGTAATGCTAGGGAATCAGAATTTATGATATCTGAAGGAGGAAGATAATTAAAATAGGGAAGCTAAGCTTCTAAGCCAGGCTTGTTTTTAAGCCATGAACCCATTCAGGAATTCGGCAGAAGTATTTTAAAGAAACATGCAGTGAAACAAAATTTGCATGACAAAAGTTGTAAGTTTAGTTCTTGGGCTAACTTTCTTACTCCTAGACATGGTGCACTGAAATTTGTGAGACTGCCTTTCTGTCATCTCTAGAAAACCAAGCCACTGTCTCTAATAGAAAATCCATTCCTCTGAAATTTGGAAATTTCTCAGTGATAGGTTGTAGAAAAATAGGTGACTCTGCCTAATTAATAAATAACTGGAAAAACCCTGAAAATCTCATCATCAAAGGAACTATTTCAGTGAAAGGATCATTAGATTATATATTAATCTTCATGTGAGATGAAGGACAATAATGAGGAGCGATACAGTCCATAAGTGGAAAAGCTGTGAATGATTCTGTTCCCACAGTAACAGTGACTATCAACGGCACACTCAGATCACCGTCTCAAAAGAGATTCTGAGCAGCTCTAAAACAGAGAGCTGAGACTTTCACTGGATTTTCTTTGACAATATGTTAAAATAAGTCTCTAAGCTAAAAAAAAAAAAAGGCTGATTTGGAAGACATTCTAACAATAGGTAACATTTGCTGTATACTTAGCTATTTACCATGAGTATTTTGTTTATACCCCACCACCACACTTTGAGGTACTTATTGTTGCAGGAGAATTTAGGATTAGTGATTAGTGGCCATCCATAGTCACTGAGTCTTAGAATCTAATTTAAATTCAATTCAACATCATCACTTACTCCTCCAACCATTAATCTATATTATCATGGAAGTCTTCATTTTCTAACTTTTTGTGTTCCTCACCTTTTCTGCTCCCAGTATGTTACGTTTATATTTACAGACTATAAAGTAGACAAAGTGTATCTCTTGGATGATGGACATTTGTATTTTGGCGTCATTTTAAATGCTGTAACGCATTCTAGAGAATGCTCTGCACAACGTGCATTGCTTTTATAACATGGTTAGCTTCAGAATTCAATACTGCATAGAATACTGTGTTACAAAGATAACACATTTTCCTTTGGGGCATAGGGTAATTGAGACACTTTGAGTACTGAGAAAAAAACTAAAAGCTATTAGAACTGACAGCATGAGAAAAAAATAAAGATGAGTAAATTTATAACAAGATATCTTTATAACTCCCCTGGTTTCTCTGTGGTATATTCTTCTTCTATGTCTAATTGATTGATCAGTATTTCTATCATATAATACATAGACACTTTCTTAAACTTTCATTACCTGGTCTAGGTAGGTGGTCAGCATTCAGTAGAACACAAATGGATGACTTTTTATGTAGTATTCAAGGTGTTATCACATCAGGTTACTCTTCCATTATCTTTGGAAATGAGCTGGAATTTCTACATTATGTTTATAAGATTCCTTTGCAAGTTCACTGATGAAGCATTAGGACTGAATTGTCTTTAGGTAGAACTTAGATTGGGTAATACATAGAATAATACATAGCAACATGGGACAAAAAGCCAGATCTAGGTATCTGGAGAGACAGAAAATAAACACAGATCAGATAGTCTGATGATACTGCATTAGCGTCTTTCAAAGTACCAAATACGGGCTAGCCTAAAATAACAAAAATTTCTTCTTTCACAAACTGAAAGTCCAAAATCAACCTGTTAGCTTGTTCATTCTCCCTCTAGAACTCTGAGTAGAATCCTTCCTTACCTCTTTATATATTTTCTAGTGATGCCAGTAAATCTTTAATATTTCTTGGCTTGCTGCCTTCATCACTTCAATCTCAACTTCTGCCATCAAATAATGTTTTATTGTGTATCTTTATCTTTGCCTCATGTGTTTATTTTCTCCTAAAGACACAAGCCATATTGCCATAGTGCCCAGTCTAACAGTGTCATCTTGATTTGATTATATCTGCAAAGCCCTTATTTCCAAATTAAATCACATTTATAGATCCTACAGATTGAGATTTTACCATATCTTTGGGGGGACAAAAATTCAAAGTATAACACATTTTATGATAAAAATTAAGAGAAATTCAATAGCTGTGCAAGTGGAAGATGAGAAGATACAAGCAGTAGGAAATAGTGAAGAGAAGTCTGTCTGAAAAGGAGACATTAATGTGAAGACTTGAAGAAGAAGGATCCAGTCAGCAGATGGTTGGACAGGAGCATACCCAGAAGCTCTGTGGTAGAAAGAGGTCTTTCCTGGACTTCAACTTGATCAGAGAAGTTTGTATTTGTAATCCCATGAAAAAGTTATTGGAATTCAAGCAATTCCAGAATAAAGACACTAATATATTAGTATATATTCCAGAATAAAGACACTAATATATTAGTATATATATATATATATATATATATATATATATATAGAGAGAGAGAGAGAGAGAGAGAGAGAGAGAGAGAGAGGGAGGGAGAGAGAGAGAGAGAGAGAGAGAGAGAGAGCGCCAAGTGGTTCTAAATCCAGCCAGGATGAAAGTTCAGCAGAAAAAAGGCCATGACCCAGGGTACAACCCAGGTTTTATTAATTCTCCACAAGAGGAGTGCCTCAGGGGTGAGTGACAGTGAGACTGGAGGGAAACATATGAGTCCTGTGAGCTGGGCTAGGTGGAGGCCTGAGATCACCTCTGCAATATGCAGAGGGAAAGAAATGCAGAGAGAGTTATCTGCATGACAGAACTGAGGTAGCATCTAAAATTTTGGAGTCCATGCTTCAGCTCTGCTGTGCAATCTTTTTTGCCCTGGGAAATCATAGCCTCTTATCTTGAGGCTCAATCCCAGTCTACAGCGTGAAACACAGCACTTCATCCCACCTGGCTCAACTGTGTTTTTCAGGAGTCACTGAGTGATGAAACAGCAACTGTGGCCTTGCTTCAAAGATTACACATCAGCTCCTCCGCCAGCCCAGTTACTTGGCTTGAAGCCAATTGAATGGACGAAGAAGTGATGTAGCCCGGTCTGCACACATCAATATTTGGAGACAGAACCAAGTTTATTCAAAATGGAGAAAATTGTTCTTCTTTCAAGGATAATTGTCCCACTGGTTCCCCACACTGTGGAATGCTCCATTCATGCTCACAAAACAGCCAGGAGGCTCTGATGGCTGTGGCAGAGTGAATGAAGGGTAAAGTGTAGATGAATTTTGAGAAATAACTGGAGAGGCATATTGTAAAGACACAATAATTTTGGAAATTATCTCTAATCAGTTCAAAGGTTAGGAGGAGGAGGAACCTGAAGTGACAGAATGTTCACTGTACATATCTGTCCTGCTCAGAACAACTTACACGCAAGACAGACTGGAAATTTAAAAAGAAGTACAGAAACACTGTCTTGACACTATCCATTAAATCTTCCTTTCATCTTCTCATTGCTACAGGAAAAAATGTCTGCAATTCAGTGTCCTTGCATGGAGGAGGAGCATAGGGGTGTTAAAGGAGGAGTCTGAGTAATATCAACTGGACACACTCACTCCCCGCGTCCCACATTTTCCCACCTATGGGAAAGCTGAGATACAAGAAGGACTTCTCACCACCACATGGTCACAGTGAGTTGCACCCAGAGAGTGAATCTTCAGATTCCTTATCACTCAATACCCTACATCAACATTCAGTCTAAATGAATGTTTTAAGCTTCCCAATGTATATTTTCAAATGAACAAACACTTCTGGTAAAGGGGCCACTAATGAGCAGTTTACTTTCAGCTTTTTTTTAAATGAAGTTTTATTTCCTTCCAATCTCTCACCCTTCCAGCCAAAGGAAAATCTAGGGTTCACCTCAAAAGGCTGCAGTTTTCTTCAAGTATGTGATAATGTTTTCCTCCACTGCGGCACAGTTGGCCTTATTAATGAGGCCCTAGGGGAAGGTTCATGGTTGCCAGTGTCTCTCTTACTCTGGTTGCTGATTACAGCCTGGCATCAAAGCTTCAGAGGGTTTATTACCATATGTTCCATTTCCCTTTTTAGCACTATTTGGGCTCTGTGTAAAGAGACAGGAGACAAGGTACTTCCTCCAGTCGAGTTGAGCAGTTGTTAGAAGACGATGATCTATAACAAGAATGCTGAACTTTATTAAAGACACAGTCTGGAAGAGAACATTCTCTTTCACAAGCAACTATGTACCAGCACACAGTGATACATTCCTGTTAAAAGGTCCAGTCAGCTGGCCAGGGCAGACAGAGTTTTTCCTGCTGTACTAAACTTACCACTCACACTGTCTGCCTCAATAATATTAAGAATACTTGTCAGCATTTTGCTTGAAGGAAATCTCCGAACGGCATCGTGTTTCCTTGTAGTTGGAGAAACAAAATAGATTCTGCAAATTAACTTCTTGTTTGTTTTTCCTGGAGATGATTTTCCAGTAGAGTTCACAAAAGCAAAGAACTTCTCCTCAATTCTATGTGCTGATTATGAAAGGATGGTTTGTAGAACTGAAATCTTTTAAGAGTTATCCCTTCGAGCACCAATGATTGTATTTATAGCCTGCCTTTTGAAATGTTTTGCAAGTGTGCTTTGTGTTTATGTTTCAATATGCTGACCACCCCCATATGCCATTTCATATGATCAAACTTTACTGAAAAAGGCTAAAAAAGGCTTAGGAAGCAATATTTATACCACAGGCAGAAAAAGGCTACAGAAGCTTATAAATACTAACTTCCCAGGGTAGAAACACAATTAGCCCATGTCATACATGTTTTTATTCTTCTGAAAGTTTCAATAGATATTTCCAGTTTTTGATGATGATTTCTAAGGAAAATCTCAAAGTTTCCCAGGTTCCTTAGCAACAGAATAAGGTATAAATTATATCCCTATATTTCCAAACATCTGTATCCAATCGACATATTAGAGTGTATTGCCACTTGATGTATGTATGCATAGTGGGCAGTTAAGCTTGACTTTACAGAAAGAATTTAACAGAGAGAATATACAAAGGTACAAAAACTAAAATACGATCACTAGGAAAAGTACTGTAGTTTCTTTGTTTCATTATCTCTGCTTGATCTGCGTAAAAGATGGTCAGATTGTAATTACTTCATAAATTACCAGTTGTAAGAGGACTTTACAGGTTGGGTTAAGTGGAATCTTTTATTAGATTGTTCTGTAGCCACTCTAGCCTAAAAGGTTATTCCAAAAATTTAACTAATGGTCATCAAATGGAATTATTCCTTGGTAAATAAAAGAGAATCACAAAAGCCGAAAGTATTTATTACGAGTGAGAAAGTAAGCTGTGAAACAGTAAACTCATTAGTCAAGACTATAAAATGACTCTAAAAATGGCTGTGATATACCAGGATCTCAAACCAACCTATTGTCTCAACACAATCCTTCTTTATTGGAATCAGGTTCTTCAGGTACAAACTGACAGTTCTGTCTAGAAATTCATATTCAGTTCAAATGAAGTACTTCTAGATACATAAATGATAAACCTCTTTTCTTTTCCAAGCAAGGTCTTACTATGCAGTTCAGGCTGGCTTTGTGCTCGCTCTGTATGCAACCCAGGCTGACTTTGAACTCATCATGACAGTCCTACTTGCCTCATTCTCACCAGTGCTGGCATTACAGGCATGTGCCACCATGGCAAGCACCAAATCTTACAGAGTTTTTGCCAGTTCTGTGTCTTTGGAAAACATTTTTTCTCATCTGGCTTATCTTCAAAAACAGGAATAACATGGAATTATTATTTAATAGGTACAAAATTTCAATTCAGAAAGGTAAATATTTTCTAGAGATGAATATCCTAGCAGTATTAATGTACTTAATGCATCTTAAAAATTATTAGTGCAAATGTTAGGTATATTTTTACCAAAATTTTAAAAAGCAGAAGCAAATGGCCCTGAAGCAAGGCCAGCAGATTGCTATAGCTGCTGGTTTCAAACAGGAGCCTAAAGAGAATTCTTTCTGTGGTCTGTTGGCCATTTCAGAAATTTGGAAATATAATGGTCAATTTATCAGAAAGAAATAGCAGGTGAGTATGGTGGACTTTTGGGGGCCTGCAGAGGAGAAACCATAGCATCTCAGGATCTGTACCATGCGATTGACTCGGGGTGCCAGGAGAACAAGGAGCTCCTCCCCTCTCTGGGGGGCAGTTGTGAGTGTGGCAGACTTTCGGCGGCCCGAAGGAGAGAGACCCTGGGGCATCAGGACCTGTGCCGTGCAGTTGACTCAGGGTGCTGGGAGAACAAGGAACTCCTCCCCTCCTGTGAGCCTGCCGGCACAAGGGCTGAGAATCGAACATCTCATGTCCTCCTGTCCCCTGTCCCATGTCTCCCCCTCCTTAGCAAGTGGGAGCCAGTTAATTACACATCTTGTGAAAAGATTGGCTGTTATTTAGTATGAGCTCCCCATATGCAAAGATAAGGACAACCACTTGGAAGAAAACAAGAGACAATATGACAGATAGTAAAGATCTCTGGTTGTCTAGCTTTGAAATTTATAGTTTTTTAATGTCCTGTTCTGTTCTGTTTTGTTATGTTTAATTTTACCCCCTTCAAAATAAAATTTAAAAAAAAGCAGAAGCAATATGTATTTCACACAATTTTGAGAATTACATGAAATAATTAATAGTTCTCATGATATCTGCCACATAGTACATCCTCAATACATAGTCATTACTCTTGGGATTCACAGTAGCCCTGATGAAAATTGACTTAAATCCTACAAAAACAGCTTCAGCACTGAGTGTATCATGCTCTACTTTACCACTCTGCCCTCTCTATGCCTTTGTCTCATTCATGTCTTGCCTCCTATTTCTTTTTTGCACTGTTTCTCTGAGCGTGCACGCTGCAATATATTTATACCATGAACAGTCATTGCAGAAGTCCAAAGGAGAGATTTCAAAAAATCAAAATTTTTCACTATACCTGCATGTAAGAATAATCAGAAAAGGAAACTTTTAAATGTAGTTGCCAGTTGAAAACAAATCTTCAAAATGACTCAAACTTCTGAGTTTCAGGATCATTCATGGGTAACAATACAATCGTTGGATTTCTGTTTCCTCCTGCCCTCACTCACATAGGAATAGTATCAATGAGCACAAAATGGTTATCACACTCTGTTTAAGGGACTTTCAACTCACCTTTAACATAGCCCAGAAATCCTACTGATTCTCTCATCAGCTCAGTATCTCTTCTGCTATGAATATCTCAAACTTGTTATACTTACCATAAAACTCCTAGGCTGCCTTTACCTTGTTAGTATAGGTCCTTGCCTGCTAATTTTCAAAGAGGATTACAGTCATCTCATCAAAATATATTATTTTTTCTTGCTGTAAAACTCAACAACAAGCCCTACAAACTCCTCCCTCCTTTTGGCAGCTAAAGAACCATCCCTCTTTCCAAGACCTGCCTTCTATTCCTCTATTCTTGTTCTCAAAATTTTCAGTCTTCTCAGAAGCATTGCACTAAGATTATTCCTTTCTTCTTTCATAACTGTAGTTGTGCCTTGAAATTTATTGTTTACAACTTTATATTTACTCTAATTATTATAGGTAGTTGAACTAGATAGAAATACTATAGGCAGTCAGACACGGTTGGGCCCTCTAGAGGTCAACACAGAAGACCACTGTAGCTGGAGAGGCATTCACTGAAGGGCAGGCTTGGAGAAAAAGAACTGCTTACTCACACACCTTCCCTAGAGGTGTACAGCAGTGATTGTAATTCTAAGTAATCACCAATCACTTTGGGGTAGGGGTAACCGACCCCTTCCAAAGCCCTTGTCCGTCCCTTGTGCACTTGGTATGTGACTTCTTTCCTCACTTGATCTCCATTTAATCAATGTTACCCTACTTTCCTGCTTCCTGGTTGACCATAGTTTTGTTCCACCTTGCTTCCATCCTATGATTTGCCATTGGGTCAGTATTACCTAAGCAACTGTCCTTGGATTCTTATTGACTGATATAGTTCTGTCCCACTTAAAGCTTGCATCACCTCATGGCTTTGCTCAATAAACACCCTTAAGAAGCAGGGTTTGTGGGCAACCCACTTTATAGCCCCTGCATCCCTCTGAAGCTTTCTTTCTTTTAATAATTATTACTACTCTTAACCTCTGCATCCTAGAATTCATTCCTTGATTTTAGAGAACATGCACTCAGTGGTTTCTAGCAGTGATATTGGGGAATGAAACCCAATCTACTAAATGTCCAGTATGAGTTCATGTCCCCTAAAATGAATGAATTTTAGAAGCAACAGAGGTTAAGAGCAAGATATATTTATTGAGAGAAAGAAAGCTTCCATCTGAGAGAGACAGAAGGGGTCCTGAGTGAGTTGCCAAAGACTGTCTTTTTTAGAGACTTTTATAGAGTAAAACCATGAGATATGAGGTGAGACAGAGCTATGGTCAACCAGTAAGATTAATTGTTCAGATAAAATTGATCAAATCAAGGACAAATGTGGAAGCAAGTCGTGTACTAATTGGGCATGCTTAAACAGCACTGATTCTTTCTATAGAGGGTTGGGATGGTGGCTCCAGGCTTCCTCAAGGGGATCCACACCTATTTAGAATATCTGTGCCTGCTGTCTATAATTAGGGTGTGGTTGCATTTGTTTTGCCTTTTTTATTGATATCTGGCCCACAGCAGAGATGTCTGTCTCCTCCAGTGTTGCAAGGTATCTGGTCTTCTGCACTGACTCCTTCAAGGGCCCAGCCCTGACTGCCTGTAATATCGCTACCTAACTCAGCTGCCTCAGCAGTTTGAGAGTTTCATTCCCCTGTATCCAAATGCCTTTTACCTTTAAAAACAAATCTTGTCCTCTGCCCCTAAAATCCAGCAAACCCTCACTTATTCTCTCTCCATTTCCAGACAGATTCCTTAAAAAGAATTGTTCATTCACTCTTCCTATTTCCTGGTTTCTCTCTCATTCAGTTTTGCAACCCAATGTAGTACAGTGTCTGTCTTTAATTCTCTTCCAAATTGCTGTCTCAAGGCAACCAAAAATCTTACCATTCATTTTTCAGTCTCATCTTGCTTTGCCTTTTGATAAACCTGGATTACTACCTCCTTCTTATAATACTCTGCCTTCCACTTCCTTGTTACTCTTTTGTGTTTTTCTCCAGTGTTCTCCTCAGACTTCTTTGCTGACTTTTTCCTTTTCCATTCATAGAGTAAATATTAATATCTCAGGGATTCAGGGATTTATCCTGGATTAATTTTACTTTGACTCAAGAATCTGTTCCTTGACAATTTGGGGGGAGGTACTGGGAATTGAACTCAGGACCTTGTACTTTCAAGGCAGGTACTTATGCCACTGAACTATGGCCCCTTGACAATTTTTTTTTGATGTTATTATTTCCGTTACTTCATTGGCCAACAATTCTGAAACCAATTGTTCCTGAGCTCTCATTATAACTACCTACCCAAAGTTTATATTTTGATAATCTGTAAGAGATCTCAAACTCAACCTGTCCAAATTTTTCTTTCAAAATGTGCTATTTTTTCTCTTTTCCATTTTAACTTTATTTCATAGTCTTAATATATATTCAGTTGCTGGAAGTAAAGGATGTAAAACACATACTTATGTCTCTCTTATTCAGTCTCATGTTTTAATCCATTTTTTAAAATAACAAGAGATTACTGAGTGCCTATTAGATGCTAAGCACCATTCCAGATAATCATCTCTAATTTACTCTGTTTAGCAACCCCACTGTGCAACCCAAATAGAAATCAAATGTACCAATTCTTCCCACTGCCAGCCCTAGGAAGGTACCTAAACTACTAGACAACCTACTAGCTGACTGTCCCACATCCTCTCTCACCTTTTTTTTTTTTAACTTTTTGAGATTCTGGGGACCAAACTCAAGCCCTTGAGCATGTTAATCAAGCAACCTCCCACTAAATTCAAGCAAGCCCACACTTTTGCTTTCCTTATCCTCTCTGTTCAACAAAATCCAATTTTTCTGTTACTCACTTTTAATTATGAAAATCTATAGAAATTTTATAAAACATAATGAGCATATATATGCTTATCACTTGTACTCATAATTAACATGTTATTATACATGTATTATTTCACTTTTTATATATGCTCATATATTCACATTTTATACTATTTGAAAGTAAATTATTATAAGTATATTTATTTATATATATATACATAATATATATACAAACAATTTGTCTTCTATAGCTGTGAGTTCTATATTCATAGATTCACCCAGTCTCAGAAAAATACAGAAAAAATATTACATTTATACTGAATATATAGGCATTTATTCTTGAACAATATAGTGTAATAACTATTCATGTAGCTCACCTTGTATTGGGTACTATACATATGTATTAGGTACCTATGTATAGTTCACCTTGTATTAGGTGCTATACATAATGCAGATGATTTAAAGTATATGGGAGGTTGTGCATAAGTTATATTTGAGCACTACATTATTTTATAGGAGAGACTTAAGCATCCATAAATTTTAGTATCTGTAGTGGGTCATGAAACAAATTCTCTACAGTTAGCAACTCCCATTCCAAAAGGATTTGGACTCCTGTTTTAAACTGGGGGAAACTTTGAGTTTAAAAAAATAAAGAGCTAAAATCTCTTTTGTAATCATGTTAATGAGTTATCAAAAGATCATGAATCCAAAGCAGCATTATTTTGCAACATCTGTTTAGATGGGAGGAGACTTTATTTGGGATTGTGGCCCTAAATATTCAAATACAAACTAGGCATGGTGGTTTGTATTGTCAACTGAACCAGCTACCATCAGGATTAAAGGAGGATAGGACCTTATGTTTCCAACATCAATAGTATATCAGTGAGAAGGAAACAGACAAAAATGGCAGATTCTGTATGAAGGAGAATCTGTATTATGAGTTCATCTAAAACGCATATACCACCCTAGTGGTAGCACACAGTTGGGGAATTCCACTGCTGCAGCTGTAGGAAGAATTACTATCTAGAGACAATATCTATTCCACACAGTTTGGTAGTTTTCTCACTAGAAATGGAAGATGTTTTAGAGGTTGTTATTAAGCTAGAGACCTAGCTCACTGGATCATATTGTTTATTAGCACATTACAGGTCTTCTCGAAAGGAACTTTGTAGCTCTTTTTAATGCTACCCATATGAAAAACAGCGAAGATTTTAAATGACTATAAAAAATGGAGAAAATAATTAAAAGGCAAAAGCAGGCCTAAAAGATAATGTAAGTGTTGTATTTATAGTCTGTCATTCATACATGCAGGATTGAATTTACCGTGCTGCCATTTGTTTTTAATTTATTTATCACTTTGTCCCATCTTCATTTTCCATCTTATACCTGATTAATTTTATTAAATATGCTAGCCTTTTCATTCTACACTTTCGATTTTTATTTCAAAATTCAAAGATTATAATAGACATTCTTATCTTACAATATCCTACAATATCTTTTTACTAAAGAAGAAACTTAAAACTAATTTTTTTGTATTCTTTCTAGCCCTTTGTATTATTATTGTCACATATTGTACTTCTATGAGTGTTATAAACTGCAAATTCAGTTAATTTTTTTAAATATTTAGTGGTTTTTTAAACAGTTATATGTATATGTATGGAAGTATATATATAAAATTATATAGGCAACATGTGTGAAAATACCACAAAGGAAATATGTATTGCATATGTGAATATATATACAAATATATATAATATATATAAATATATATGTATATTTGTATAGATATGTATATATATATATATATATATATATATATATATATATATATATATTTACATTTTCCAGTGCATCTAAAATTGAAGTTAATTACCTGGAGATCTCAAAGAATCTCTATGATTCACTAGTCAATGTGGAGAATTAAAAATTAAAAATTCTTACCATTTTTCTTGCAGAATACATGTCTTTTAACTTTCACTTTAATAAGAGATTCATCTCAGAGTTAATTAGAACAGTGATATTATTGTCTATCAAAAGTTCAAGTTAGACTGTTTTTCACTTTTGGTGTTCTAGAAATTTGATTATAATGTTCCTAGATGTATTTCCTTCTCCCCCTCCTTCTCTTTCTTCTTTTCCTCTTCCTCCTCCACACCTTCGCCTTCATCTTCCTCCTCATCCTCATCAGATGACCACTGGCTACAGCTGCTCTCAGGGCAAATTTAGGTTGCTCTTCGTCTTCCTTATTCTCTTCTGCCATCTCTCTCAATCCCATTCCCCTGCCTTTTTTCTCTTTCTTCTCCTCCTCCTTCTCATTTTTTTTCACTCTATGGCCTAATGTCCTTCCAATTTTGAAAAATTCATCAACATAACCTATCTATATACTTTCTTTTTCATTGTGTCTGTATATGTATAAGCACTTTTTGGTGCTTTTGTTGGATAATTTCTATTTACCTCTTTGAATCTACTGTTTTTTTTCTGCTCTGTTCCCTCTGCTGTTGATCTCATCAAATGAATTCTAAAAATGTATATATTTGTCAGTTCTAGAAATTTCTATTTGTTTTCTGATGAGATTTTTCATTTTTTCACTGAGACTTTTCATCTTCTTCCTCCATTGTTTGTCTCTATTTACTTTATTTCTAAAATGTATATAAAAGAATTATATCTTCTTGTTTTTAAATTTCTACATCTTGATCTTCTGGGTGTCTAATTTAATGAACAGGTTTTCTTCTTTTAAGTAGACATTTTCCTGCTTTTGTCTATATGTCAATTTTATGCTATACCAGGTATTGTATATAAAATATGGAAATTGAAATACATGGTGTACACTTTCAAAAGGCACATATTGTTTCTTCTGTCAGGGCTTAAGATATGATTTTTCCTAACTATGAATTAATCTGGGGTCAGAACTGGGATGAAGGACTATTTAATTTCAGATGGTTGCTAGCTTCAAATGCCATTAAGGCAAATTTAGGTTGCTCCTCCAGTAGGGTATAGATTTTAAGCATTTTGAGACTACACTTATTTATTCAGCTTTTCTATCTAATGTGCACCATTCTGTACCATGCAACATAACTGACTTTATGCTGGTAAGTGCTTAATGGACTGTACTACAAAGAAAGGCTGACTTATAGCATGTACTGATTTCATAGTAGAGATAACCCTATTAGGGGGAGTTTTCAGCACCTGACATGTTACTGATTTCAGACTTGGGCAGATGTACGCATACTTGTTCTCAGGCCCTGGGATGTCTGGCCTTTTCAGCCTATGAGTTTCTGCACTCAGCCCTCACTGAATAAAACCCCTGTGAGAAAACTGGGCAGTGAGATAGTGTTCTGCTTAGGGTGTCTCTGGATTGTAATCCTCAACATCATTTCCAAGTGTCAGTTATACTTAGCTGATTTCTCCAGATTGCTGCAAATGGACATTTAGATTCCTCTACTCTTTCTCCAGGGATGAAAGAACTGTCTACACTGTACCTATCTAAAAAGAGATTATCCATTTAAATATCTTTGCATCCTTGTCTCTCTGATAGGTTTGTAAATGTTAGCTATAATTTATCTAATGTTTTCTCAGTTAAATTTATAATCTATAACCAGATAATTTCCTTCTAATCATGACAAGAGATTTGAAATAAATTTGCAACAACATTGACCTGATATTTCACTATTTGTGGTAGTTGGTAAACTTTCAGATGAACTTTGCATTTACTGCAACATGAAAATTTCAATTTTCATGCATTCATTCAATTATATATTTTCTTAACTATATTTATTGACTCCCTGGGTATTTTGGAAGTACATAGAATCAAGAGTTCATGAATTTGTTTCATACTTGAACTTAAACACAGCCTAAACTGACACACACAAAAAAAAAAACTGAATGGAAGGTAGCATAGGTTTCATTAGAAATGAAGCAGTATTTAAAAAAACCAAGTAAGCTTAAAAATTAAATTTATACATATAAACAGTTGAGCCAATTTCATTCAAATATATTTTCTTATCAGCTCAATATCTCTTCTGCAGGGATTATCTCAAATTTTTATATATGTCATGAAACTTTGACTTTTGGCTTTCATCTCCTTCTTAGTAAATGATCTTGCCTCCTAGTTTTCAGAAAGGATTAAAGTCATCTGACCAAAAGCCATGATAGATAAAAAGATAGGTAGGTAGGTAGGTAGGTAGGTAAGTAGGTAGGTAGATGAAAGAAAGAAAGGAAGAAAGGAAGAAAGAAAGAAAAAGAAAGAAAGGAAGAAAGAAAGAAAAAGAAAGAAAGAAAGAAAGAAAGAAAGAAAGAAAGAAAGAAAGAAAGAAAGAAAAGAGTGATTAAATTTTAAGATATGTGGGTAGTGAGTAAAACACTACTTGTAGATGTACTTGGGAGGGTGTTTCCAGAGGAAATTGCCATATGAAATGACTGGGTGTTTCCAGAGGAAATTGCCATATGAAATGACTGGGTGTTGAACTCAGTATGAGTAGTCTCTGCCTTCCCTGTCCAACCCACAGCAGGGAAAACCTACTTCATTTGTGTTTGATCATCAGAACACTAAGATTTTTGATTTTTGGTCTCTGGGTTTGTACCATTGCTACACTCACAGAATTTCAGCCCTTTGTCCATGAAACAAGAATTATACCATTATCCTTCTTGGTTCTGAAGCCTTCAGACTTGAATTAAGCCACATTACTGTCATTGCTTGGTGTCCTGCTTTCAGATGACCTGTACATGGGATGTCTTGGCTTCTGTAAATGCATAAACCAATTTTTCTAAGTTCTTTTATTAATATATCCCATTGATTTTGTTTCTGTGGAGAACCCTGAATAAAACAACTGGGAAGATTTTATTTCTTATTGAAGTTCACATTTTAATTTTTTTAGGGGTTGTTTATATGTAGTAAACTTTCTATTATTTTAATTGCATGTACCTTTTTATTTGTTTTATTTTTTGTCTTGGGGGTGTTTTGTTGTTGTTGTTGTTTTCTTTGTTTTGTTTTTGGTACCAGGAATCAAACTTGGGACCATGTGCTCGCCAGGCATGCTATGCCCCTGAACTATATAATATCACAATTGTTAAGATGCTGTTGCTGATGTTGATTTACTTCTACATATGTCTCTAATATTTTGAAACTTGCTGACTACATATTTTCATTGGCATACTTTGGCTGTGTAATTAAATAACTGAAGATTCAGGTTTTACAAAGCAGTTGAACAAATACTTATAGTTTAAAGGATGCATTTAGTAAATTTAGGTTCTTCAGTGTCTTTAATTTGCCTCAGAAGTTTCACAGTGAATAAAGCCATCAGAATAGATTTCAGTCTCTGATCTGCTATGGACATAAATTATCTTTCCAGATCTCAGCTGCAAAATATCAAAATTGCATTTTTGTGCCAACATATTACATTTTTCAAAGTTACAATTATCCAAAAATTTATGCTGATCATATACCACTCAATTAAGAAAAATAAAAGCTAACCCTATACAGAATAACTAACATTTCTGATACTTTAAGCAAGATTTTCATCTGACATTTCTGATTGATACCAACAATTTACTAGCAAAGTAGTCTATTCTGTGTTGTATTAGTCAATTTCTGGAACCTGAGGAAAAGTACTAATAGGTGAAACTATAAGGAAGAGAGAGGTTTATTTGACTCTTGGTTTGAGTGAGATACATCCATGGTTGGCCAACCTCAAAGAAAAAATAGCATGCTAAAAGGGTGTTGTAGAGCAGTGTGGCTTACTCCATGGTGACCAGGAAACAAGATAGAAAGGAGCCAGGAACAGAATACACCCTTTTAGGTCACCCCTCCCTCCAGTGACAAACTTGTTTCAATCAGGCCCTACTTTCAAACAAATGAACTTTAAGGGGAACTTTTAGATATAAGTCATCCATATCATTCTGCCACAAAAATCTCATGTTCATCTCATTATCCATAGTGCAATGAGTCTATCTCTGAGTCTCCAAAATTTTAACAGTTCCAGTACTCACTGTTGAAAAGTACAAATCTAAAGTCTCTGAGACTCAAGGCAAACTCTTAGCTATGAGCTACTTTAAGAATGCAATCACAGTTAAATCCTTTTAATATACAAGGGTACAGGGTAAACAGTACCATTTCAAAAAGGAAGAATAGGCAAATAAGAAAGAAGCAGACCAAATCAAATATCACACATATATCATCAGCTCTGACTTTTCCCAGGAACTCCAGGGCCTCATCTTGAACTGGGTAGCTGAGTGCTCCATGTGGATGCCTAATAGATGCTTCAAACATAACGAAACTCCTTTTCTGACATCCCTCATCTCCTTCTTCTAAAACCTGCTTCCCCTCTAAGTTAATTAAGACTCTGCCCTTCACTTTCTTAGGTCAAGACTGTAAGAGTCATGCTTGACTTTTCTGCTTCTCTCTGATGAATGCTAAAGTGGATATGATGCCTGACAGCCGTGTGGGAGGTAGATAAAGGACATGCATAGACATTCTCATCTCAGCACATCTTAAGGCTTCGGAAGAGTGTGTTGAGCAGAGGAGACTTTTCACAGTGAAGATTCATCACTAGATATGTCTTTCAAGAAGAGCTCCTGCGGTTCTTGACACCCTCTCTTGTGAGGTCTGTGGATAAGGGAGAGACAGGCTTGACGACAGTTGCATTCTAAAATGAGTAGTCTCCTCCAGGTTGTTTCCAGATATTTGCAAGAGTCTCATTTTATGAATACACTCAAGTGCTGGCAAATGTAAAGTGCAGTGATGCCTGTTTCTGGTGACACTGAGAACAAAGCTTTTAATGATGGTTTCACCCACAGTTTGCACTGCAAAACTCAACACCTGTGACTGTTCAGTCCTCTGCTATTGTGGAAGTAATTATACCATTCATGGAACACAATAATATATAATATTTCTCAAAAGAAAAGAGCAAATTCTGCCTCTCTTGGTTCAATTTCCAGAGCAGAATTCAACATCTTTACTATTCTACAGTAAAATGAAACCAAAATCAAAAACACACTGACAACTGAAAGCAGAGATGGCTATGGATCTCACTGCATATATTCATGTTTAAGTTCTGTCTTGTCTTTTATATAGATACAAAATATTTTCAAAGCTGGTGTTTAACCTACCACAATTCTTCATTGTTTAATTCATAAAACATTATTCATTTCCTGTTTACTGACAGTACCCTTATATTGATACACTATAATCTGTGAAACAAAATTAACATTTTTATTTGCTCTAAAATTTAGTATTTAAACCCCACTGTAGTACAAGATGTGCCATCCTTTATTTAAGGACTTTACAGATATAAATGTGACTATGGGTAAATATCAAGCAAAAGGAAACAGGCATCAATTTTCTTTGCTATGTCTTATATTAAGAGCAGTAAATAGTCTATAATTTTTTTCTTGCTAGTCCCTCAAAACAATCCTTAGTAGATCTTGTTCCTGTTTTATAGATGATGATGAGTTTCACAGAAACATAAGTTGCTTGAGAGTTCATAGCCAGTAAGTAGCAGATTTTGAACTTATGTCTTTTTATTTTTTTTCCAAAGGCTACTGAACTATGGCATTTACTCCACCACAGAAAAAGGAAAGACTATGAACCAAAGGAATACTGTGAAGATACATACAAAAGATTGAGCTGCCTTCCCTTTTAAGAGCCTGGGGAACGTGAGGGTCAGTGTAGACAGCGAGGGTTGGGGTAAGTGTCACCAAAAAGTGACTTCTACATAAATGCTTTAAAGATTTGTAGCCACAATCTTAAGAAAAATTATGAGAGTACAAGAAGGAATAGCATTTCTTAAAGTAAAACAAATTCCTAGAATATTGCTATCATTGAAAGACTAGAAGTTTTGCCACCTTCTCCATGGACAAGCTGTTGGTCCCTACCATGCCAATGAACATGGCAATAGGACTGGTAGAAGAACTAAGGCAATGCTGCTTTCAGAAGTCAACTCATCACAAAGGCCAGAGCTCATGAGTTTGTAGCTGGGAAGAAGTAGACTACAAGGTCTGACCTCATAATAACTTCAGTTTACCACATGAAAACTTTCTGTTCTGATTGAATTGAGGATCTGACTGCAGTGATTGCCTTCAGTTCTTTGAAGTTTGTTTGGACTGAAAAAGAAAATTTTCCAAGTTTTTCCATTAATTGGCAAAGTACTCTGGGGACATGTTTCTGTCTGGCATTTAAGCTCAAAATTCTTCTCTCCTTATTGTTATCCAATGATCCATTAGGTAAAGGTGAATAACAAAGTTAGTAGAGGGTCGCAGATGTGCAGTATTAGTGGTGATTTTCTAACAATTCCTTAAAAATGAAATATAAGTAAATGATTAAATCAAAAATATTTTATTCATGTCTACCTGTAATGATAAAATATTGTGTTGTCTTTACTGGCCATGAGTAGAGAAATAGGCATTTTCAGTATTAATGCCTAAGAAATTGCATAACAGCCTGATGATAAATTGAAAAAGCTAAGGCCAAAAAAGACCTATATTTAATTTTTATCACTAGGAAGCATTCATTCAGAACCAAGAGATAGGTAAGCATTAATATTAGCTTCATTTTCATTTTTGTGGAAGTAAAATTTGTTTCTTAAATTAAACAAAGAGGGTTACTTGCCAAGATAATGTCTAAGCCATATATATGCAAGAAATAAATGCTTTAACAGTTTTTTAAAATGGGAAATTGTATTAGCTTCCTGGGACTGATGTAACATATTTCCCCATCCATAGTGGTGCAAAACAGAAAAAGGGTATTCTCTCACACTTCTCTGCAGGAACTCTAGTCCTTGCCACCATCTTTGGACCTGTGCTCGGTTCCATCATCAGCCTTCCAGTCCAGACTCTTCAGCCTTCCAACCCAGAGGAGACTTGCACAGGGCTCTGCAGTGAGCTCCAGGCTTCTGACTTTCAACTGGATCCTCCAGCTCTGCAACTATAGATGGCCCTTTGCAGCCTTCCACCTTTCACATCACAGGCAGCCACTGTAAGCCTACTTTGTAAATCCTTTATATATCATATTATATATTTATGTTGTCTGTTCCTCTAGTGAACTATTTTGGCTCATGTTTTTAAAGGTTTCAGTCATAGTTACCCAGCTCCAAGGCAGGAAGGACATAAGTGGAAGGGTCTGGCTGAAAGAAGCTGCTCGTGTTATAGCAGCTGGGAGGTAGAGGCCAATGGAAAGAGTAAGGAGAAGAGTTGGGGAAGGGATACACCCTTTTGGGTCACAGCCATGGCACTCTGCTGCTTCTGACTGCACCTCCTAACAGCACATTTAGTTCTAAAACTCTTTGGTGAATTCACCTCAGTGTTCCAATAGTTTCTCAAAAACCTTAACTCCAGGACCAGGGATATAGCTCAGTGGCATAAGTGTCTGACTGGCAAGTGCAAGGCCCTGAATTGAATTCGCAGTACAGAAGAAGAAGAAAGAAGAAGAAGAAGAAGAAGAAGAAGAAGAAGAAGAAGAAGAAGAAGAAGAAGAAGAAGAAGAAGAAGAAGAAGGCCCTAATTCTGAACACATGAGTCTTTTAGGGGGCATTCCAGATCTGAATCGTTAGAGTCGCATCGCTCCATGTTTACTGTCTCTGTTACTGTTGGATCCCAGTGACCCCTTACCTGGACTATTATGACACTCTCCAAACTACCTCTCTCTTCTATGGCTTGCCATCTCCAACTCTACCTCAATTTATTTCCCACTTTACTGTCAGTGATCCTTCTAAAATATTCATCTACTCTTTCTATGAATAATTGTGAAAAACTTATTGAGTGACCCTCTCTACTGTCCAGATAATGACCTAGCATCTACCTTTATGGAACTTAGGCTTTATTGTTGCCAGCTATAAACCAAGACCAGAACATGGCAGGAAACTGAGGGAAAGTTAAAGTCACTCTCCTGACTAGGTTATCATGCAATTGGAAGGAAGGAAAAGTCCGAAGTCTAAAGGAAAATTCTTGAGATACTGATGATCACATGTCAGGTCAGAGACTCTGGTTATCAGCTTAAAAAAGTATGGAAAGCCTGGCCGTAGGAAAGTTTTCAATAAGAAAGAACCGAGGATATTCTGCTAACAACATGGGGAAAAGTATAGAAGATACTATTCTAACTGAATTTCTTCCTTTTATCCTTTCAGATGATCCTTTTTATTGGAGACCCTTGCACCGAACCTCAAATCTCCTGCCAGGTGTTACCAAACATGGCAGTAAGAGAGAAAGAAACAGCAAGAGACAAAATGGCAGTATGGTGGGGATCTAGGATGACCAGTTCTTTGCAAGGAACAAAAGGCCACAAAGCAGCCAGAACCTGGGCATTTATTGATCGAGGAGGGGATTTGAGGAGGGGATTATCCAATGACTCAAGGGGTAACCTTATGCTAAGAAGTACTTTCCCTGGAGTGTCTTTTATATTAGTGGTTTTAATTTTAGTCTTAGTAAGTGAAAAAAGATGGCCCATTCCTAAAGAGACAATGAGAAACCTCAAAATAGGGAAGTATGCAAAATCAGCCATTGGAAATTTGTGGTCCCCAGCACCTTTTCTTTGGGTTTAATTTCTAGTTCCTTAGCTTAATGTTTGAAGGCTCTTATTGATGTGTCTTTACATCTTCCAACACTGTCATCAATCACTGCTCCTGGATCATAGTTTTCCCTCCTGTTCCACAAAATTGCCTGTGGGCAAATTAAAATATTGAGTTTTTCAGATCCAACCCCAAAAGATTCAGTTTCATGAGTGATAGGTTTGACTTGGAAATTAACATTTTTAAACAGTAACCCATGCTGAAGTATAAAGCACCACGGTTCAATAAATTGTTGTATGATGAAATTATTCTACACCTACACTGCTCAATGGATAACCATTAGCACACTTGGATATGGCTTGTGTGACTAAAAAACTGATTTTTAAATTTAAATTTAAATGTAAATATCCATCCATATCTGTTGTATACCACAGGAGGCAGTTTAGGTTTAGACTTTAGTTTGAGATATTTTTTTAATGACTATATTCAACACATAGCTTTCTGCCTTGGAATATAGACACAAGCTCCTTACTCAGAATCCATCTAATCAACTTCTTCTTTTCTATGGAGTCTACAGGTTTCTCTTCCAAAAGCCTCTCACTTATCCTTTAAAGTCTGGATTAGGCAGACATCCATCTTTCCATAGCATAACCACAGGCTTCTTGGTATCTCTGAGTGATCCCTAAATAAGACATTTTTTTTGGAAATATGCTTGTATAAATTAGTTAGAAAATAAAGACAGCAAAGAAATGAATCATACATGGGTAGATACTAGTCGTTAGAATATGGTGGTTTTGTGTACTTCATTTTGCAACATGAAATTCCATAAAACTGAACTCTACATAATTAAATTCCTAGTTTAACTGATCGTTAGTGGCTAATTAGGTCAATGTCATGTCTCCAATCCTTTTATGGATCAGTAAAATTTGCACTGTTTAAGGAAACTGTGTTTTTGGAGTTAAGAAAACAAGTTTTGCTACTGTGAAAAATAAATAACAATAATTAAAAACTGAAAGAGTACTAAGATCCAAAGTGTACCATAGATATTGTAATAATGAAAGGGAAAGAAAGTGTTCCAAGGGAAAGAACCACTTGTAGGTATACGACTATCACTGTATGTATGTTGAAGTGTGCAAGATAGATAGGCATACTAGTCATTCTCTCTTAGTTCACCAAAAAGAAGAGTTTGTGCTATCATCGCTTGATTGTCTGTTCAATTGTTTTGTTTTGATTTTGTAACTCAAGCAACTACTTCTAAGATAAATATGCATAATATATTAACTAGTGTTGATTTCTTACTGTTTTTTTAAAATTCTATATTATTTCTACCTTTTTTTCTGTTTTGCTTTTAAAAAGTTAAAAAAAAGAAAGAAAGAAAACAAATTTTGGAGCTAGACTGTCTGAACTGAAACACAGGCTCTGTCACTAGCTTTATGATTCAGGGAAGATGTTATTTTATATCAGTTACTCTGTTTTCTTGTCTACAAAATGGACTACACACTTCTCAATGTTGCTAATGAATTATTATTTGTAAGATTAAAGACCTTAGGGCAATATACTGTGTGACACACATTAAGGAATTAAGCATTCATTTAATGAGCTAAAAGCAAATCTGATTTTATTTAATATTTAATATCTCTAGTTAGTGAACTTGTATGTTTGTCAAAAGAATGAGGAGGAAAATGATCCTTTGGGGACTCAGTCAGCATGAAGGGGTGGAGAAGGAGTATGAATACCACAACTGGTCATTGTCCAGAGAACTGCTCCCAAGAACACAGAGGCTGAACGTGTGAGATGTGGGTGGAGTTTGAGAAAAAGAGCTGTTGGTGAAACCTTGTGTGACTTTGTTGATGAGGACTGGCTTCTTGAACAATGCCTCATTTTGAGACTTACTACGTTTTTAATCTAAGTCTAAATGAATTTGAGCTTCTGGATCTTTCTGAAAGGGCTGGTAGCATTTTCATGTCTGTTTAAATTATAACCCTTTCCTAATAGCACTGTGCTTTCCCTTAGGTGGTGGCAAACTTAGGGCATGTGTGCTGCAACAGACTCACAGAGCCCTTTCTTGGCACATGAGCCAACTGAATAACAGTTGTTTTCTCTAAACTAAAACCTCAATATTCACATTTAATTGCAATGTTGGCACTCTGCAAAAAATGAGTGGATTTGGGATTGAAATTTGGGCATTTGATCTCTAACAGGTTCACCATCAATGCCTTGGGAGAATTTCCTCTTTGCCCTTTCAGGCACTCTTGACAGGCAGGAAGTCAAGGTATCACGCTCATCTCTAGGGAATGGATCTGGATCCTCTACTTTGAACACTGAGGGAATGACATGCTGACTGTATAAAAGTTCGGCCAGTTGTTATCTTGACTCTGGGACTCCAGTGTTAAGAAATTTCTGTAGTTTAAAGCTATAGCATTTGCTCTGGCTCCAGATTTTGTCCTATAAACTCCAGTTCACCTGGATTTTAACCTGATAAATTTACTTCCAAAAAATTCTACCTTCTGATTAAATTGGTCAAATTTAATTAGTTATACAATTTCACATTACTCTGTATCTTACTTAAGTCACTATCTGATGAAATACATACTGACATTTAAAATTTCCACTTAAAGCACTATCGTTTGAGAACTCTTTTTGTTGACAAGTGAAATAAAAAAGTAAGCTTTAAGGTTATAGATTGAGGTTTTCTTAACGTGAACAAGAAAATCTAGGTGTTTAGGAATATCAAGGAAGAAATAATGTGTTCAGAAAGAACATTATGTCCAAACATCCACCCCTACATCAGGGATTGGCAAACTTTTCTAAAAAGGAAAGAATAAATATTTCAGGCTTTAAGGGTACTATTGTCTGAATATTTGTGTCTCCCTTCCTCAATTCATGTGTTGGATACTAAATCTCTAGGTGATAACATTAACAGGTGGGCACTTTGAAGGGTAGCTAGACCATAAAAGTCCTGCTATATTCAGGATTTGTGCTCTTACAAAATAGGTCTAAGGAAACTTGTTTTTTCTCTGTGCCATGTCAGGACATAGCTGGAACACGACTTCTATGAGGAGCTAGTCCTCCCCAGACACAGAATCTGCTGGTGTCTTAATCGTGAATTCCCCAGCCTTCAGAACTGTGAGAAACAAATATTCTTTTTGTTGTTGGTGGTGTTCCAGGGTCTAGTTATGTAGCTTAGGCTGTCCTTGAACTGGTGGTGATCCTTCTGCCTTATGCTCTGGATTGCTGGAACAACAGGTGCATACCACCATCTGTGGCAAATATTTATTGTTTATAAGTTATCTAGATAACAGTATTTTTGTTGCAGGAGCCCAAAGCAACTAAGATAGAGGGCCAGACAATCTCTATTGTAACACTTCAGTTGTACCATTGTAGTACAGAAGCATTTATAAACATGAACAAATGAACAACGGTCTGCTTCAACAAAATTTTGCTTACAAATATAGGCAGCAGGTAGTATTTGTTGATGGGGCATAATTTCCTGATAGCTGACTTAGAGTCGTGCCTGGAAAATATCATGCATAAAGTATTCATTGACTAGTGAATGAAAAGGAGTCAGTTTGTAAGTTTGGCACAATTCCTATCTGATGGCTTCTGTCTTCTCCAAGTAAAAGCAGTGTGACGTCAGATATTGATGGAATAGAGTCAGAGTACTGAGATCATTGATGAAGTTCTGAAATAACTGATGCTTGGATATGATGTCTGAATCCAAAATCTAATTCTGAAGCATTGTTTGCAACTGCGTACTGAAGGGAAAAGAAAGGAAGTTAGCATCCTTGAGAGCTTAATATAGTGTTTCTCCAGCACCATATGCTCTTTGGAACACTTGAGTCAGTAACAAAGGTGTTTTTCAATAGACATGGAATCTTAGGCCCTCCCTGGACCTTTTGAATCAGAAACTCTGAATGCATTGCTATTTTTGTCAAGCTTTTGAAGTGATTATTATGCAAATTAATGTTTGAGAACCACCACCATAGTGGATATGAGGAATTTAAAATATATTTAGTAATTTTCACAACAACCATATGATATAGATATTGATCTGATTTTACAGATGAGACACTAAAATTTAAGGTGGAAAAAAAAACTGTCCAAAGTTACCTAAGACAGTAAATGTAAGAACAAGAGTTGACACCCATGGATCTCTTCATTATGCTATTTCCCACAATACTATTGGACCTTGAACAGGAACAGTAAAAATAAAAGTATTAATTAAATTTGAATACATTAATTAACACCATCTGTGAAAATAGCTAAACTGCTGCTGATGTTCAGTTTGAAGAAGATTTGAATGTGGATTATTTTACACTGATATGTAAGTGATTCAGCAGTCAAGTTTCGCTTCTGAAGTCAATGGCCCTGCGAGTGGATTTGGGATGGGGAGAATATGTAATATTTTTCTTTCCAGTGACATTCTACAAAGGGGATGTATTAGATGCCCCATACTGGATCAACATGACACATACTTCTTTGTAATTTGTACGTAGTCAAATTTAAATTTCACACTATTTATAAGATCCAAGTTAGCTTTACATGTTTAATCTTATTTCAAATAGCATATGTAATCCCACTACATAGGCTATTCCATTATTTCACAAAATTTTGCAAATTATATAGACAACATTGCAGCCCAAATGAGTTTTGCTTAACTGTTGTTCATTTTCAGTTACGTATTACCACCACTCTAAACTGGAACTTCTGTGCTAGTTATTTGATAGAGGACCATTGAAAGCAGCATGGACACAATCATGATCATTCTTTCACCCAGTGCAGTCAAACACAGTATTTAGTAAGTGAGATCCCTCTCTGAAAAAAGAAGAAGCTATTTTGTGTTTCCATGAGAAATGAAGCATATTTGGAGTCTTCATCCTCCCCCAAGGTAGTGCTAACTTAAATACATTCTCAAATTATGCAATTTGTTCACAGGCTAACTTTATCTTAATATTTAAAAGACATTTTGTTCAATACATAGAAATATAAGCCAACTATGAGGTCTCAAGTGCTGGGGCATTCTTTGGAGCATTAGTAGAACTGTGATCTATCTGAACTCTGCAGAAAATGTACGTATTCTGAACTTACTCAATGTACATTCATATCAGAAGCATAAACCTTCTAGTCAAAATTTAAGAAAGCTTGAGGACAATCCTAACTATATGCAAATTTGGGTTTAATAAATACTCTTTTGAAAGTAACCTTCCTATGTGATATGACTCTATTTTGAAATGCTTGATGTTGAGTTACACTTTAATTAACTTCCTTCATATATTGTTGGATCCAAAGCATAATCAGTACCTTATAAACTGCATATGAATTGTTCATTATCAATTTGAAAAACTATAGCTGTCTTTTATTCAATACCTCCCTGATCTCCAAAAGACTTCTGGCAGTGCCTGCATCCTTACTTAATATCATTGTAGGCTAAGCATAAATGTTAAAAATCATATATTTTAAAACATTGTCAATTATAATGTGCTCCCAAATTATCATCTTAGTAGTATACTGGGCATCATCTATACCAAGTCCCTGGAGCTACTGCACAGAAAACTGAGAAAGGACTAAAAGACTAAAATTACAGTGTTTACAAAGACAACTTTTGAGCCAGCAGGAAGCTGTCCTAAATCACTGACAATGTCAGGAAGAAATACTTTCCCCCAAAGCCTAGCCATAAGGTTCCATCTGCCAGGTACTACTGCAGTACCAAGGAACAGATGACCCTAAAGGGTTGCCCTGATTCCTCCTCTCTACAGGGAGTCTAATGTATAATATGGAACAAGAGGAAAGACTCAGAGCTCAAACCCAGAGGAAAGCTTGCCTGCTTAAAAATACCTCAGGGTCAATATGCTATTTATAAATGTCCTCTGAAAGAAGTAGAGACTTCTATTGTAAATGAGATGTTTCCAAGAAGTACCATTCTTTGAATAACATACAAAAGATCTGTCAGTCACAGAGAAGAGAAAAATGAATGGTTGAAAATGAGCATTGAGATTCCTTCTGAACTCTTTTCCCGAAGAATTCAAGTCCTGTGGTGGCCTGGTTCTCTAAGCAAATCTTTTCTTGGCCTACACTCTAGGATTCTGAGTGCCCATGGCCAAATGTCTGACACTTACTATCACATGTTCTCCAGTTATATTTTATCTGCCCAGAGCCTCTGCAGGTCCTCTGATAATTGAAATTTAGGAGACAGCTTCTCCTCCCTTTACTTACAGCAGTATTGTGAGTTTTGACTCCATTTTGACATTTTCTCTGTCTTTTCTGTGCTCTATTTCCCACTCCAGATTTTTTCCAGCACATACTTGCTTCCCCTAAAAGAGTAAACTCCAGTTGATGCCACTTGATAATGTTCCAAAGGCTTAGGCTTGACTTTCTCCCCAGGATCCCACACTTCATATTTGAATCAGGATTACTTTAATTGTAAGACACACACACCCAAAAATTTTAAAGGAAGAAATTATTTATTATATCCAGCAAAAGGAATGTACCCTAGGGTGATTGAATCTGGAGAATTATCTACAAATTAATTATCTCCTGATGCCTAGCATGTGCTTCTCTCATTTCTTCTTCAATAAATGTGTCAGGAAACAAAGCAACACAGATTAGAGTTAGTGTCATGTAAGCAATAATCTAAAGAAGTTTGAAGAGTTTCCTTTCCTGAGCACAATTTCATGTGCTCAAGCTGAAGCAATCATTGTAGGGTAAAGTGCTCTGGCAACCCAACCCTACACTGTCTTCCCAGCCCTATGGCTAGAGGAGGGTCTGTTAACAAATAAAGGCTGCACGTGGATGAGGTCTCAGGGTAGTGGGTGTGAGACAAGGGGATACCCCAGTCTGCACCTGGAACTCTTTGATTTTCTGTGTCAACTGGGGTGATCTGCAAGAGGTAGAAGTAAGAGAGTGTGAGCAGCTAAAAAATGTGGGAAGGAGGAGCCACACAGGAGTTGCTGGTCTGAACAGGGAGCAGAGTCCGGAGCTAATGAGGCAAATAGGAAGAACAGCATGGACTATCCTCAGAGAGAAACAGATGTGGACCTTTGCTATGATCTGAATCTTGGTGCTCTTCCATCCCAATCCATATGTTTATGTCTGACTGATGATTACTAGGAGGTGGAAATGTGATTGGCACTAATCCTAATTAGGAGCTGATATGAATGAGATTAGAACTCACAAGAGTCCAAAGAGCTCATGCCTTTCTGTCAAGTGAGGTCAGTGTAAGAACTGGCCATGGACCCTCTTCAGAGTCCAGTCTGCTCTTGGACTTCTCAGCATTCAAAACTACTAGAAATACTTTTCTGTTGTCTAAAAGTCACTCAGTTTATAATATTTTGATATACCAACTTGAACAAATGAACTAAAACAACTCTATGGCTGTTTATAGACAGATTTGTTGAGAGAAAGATCAAAAATAAGGATTTACAGAGCTAACGTGAATTTGAGCTGTTTTTTCCTGAAACTACTTGGTACAGGTAATTCTGTTTATTTGAATTGTGTTTCTTTACTGTTGTTGGATGTCTAGGGCCAAGACTGAACTTTATTTGAGGTGTTGGTGGTCATAAAGGACAGCAACCTGAATTAGAGTATCAATGGAGCTGAAAACATTCTTCCTGCCAAAATCGTCCAAAAGAGAGATAAGAAGTAATTTTAAAATAACTGTAAAATGACAAATTGAAGCCAAAGAGGTTAATTTTTTTCTTTTTATAGGAAGAAATGAAGTATTTTGAATGGGGATCCAATTGCCTTCCTTAAGGATATCTTTTAAACTTATATAACAAAATGCACAAATTTAAGGTAAAAGCAAAGATACTGAAGTTCACAACAAATTAGAATTCCTCTATATACTGTGTTATATAATTTTCATATTGCCTTACTGAATTGGCTAGCACATCCTTGCCACTCAATTAAAGCTTAGCAATGATCGCTAATAAGATGATTCATTTCAAGAATCATCTATTAAATCATAGAGTCCATATTTGCATGGATTAAGATAAATATTTAAATCTCACTTTGCTAATAGATTTTAAAACTAATGTTTCTTTTCTACTTTCTATCTTAATTTTGGTTTCAATCATACAAACAAAGTTTGAGATATAAGACAGAAGAATTTTTGTGGAAGTATTTTTGTGCTTGCAGAAGTTATGTGCACTATAGTTATGTTTCTTACAAAACCTGACCTGGTATTTATTGAACATCCCTGCCTTTCCAGAGAAGTTTTGTAGCTTCAGTGAGTGCACTCATCCATAGCATACACGTCTGAGCTTCATGTTTAGAAAATATGGATTCTACGTTCAGACAGCAAGAGTTGTGTAGCTTTTACCAATTTTCCAATTTTCACTCGGGAAGCTTAGTTCAAATTGGCTGAAATGAGAAAACTGTCACACAGTAAAAAGTGACTTTGGGAAGAACCAGGAGAATTTTTAAAATGGACAGCACAGTTATTTCTTGAGCTACAACTCTAATCCAGCTTATTAGAATGCAGATTGAATTAGAGAAAAATCATTGCAAACAGCAGTCCTCACTCAGTGTGAAAATCACCAATCAGCCTGAAGGATACACAAGCGCAAGCGCATGTGCTGGGTAGCATGTGCAGCCCAAGGACAGACCATGGAAACAGGTGAGGAAATGCAAGAAAAAGACCAAGTCATTGAACTACATATGAGCAGTCAGCTTCTCTCCCAGGTCACTGATGTATGGCATGACCTTTGGTGAAAATCTTATTATATGCAGTCCCATATTTAAAGAATTGCTTATAGATGGGAAGTAATATATGGGAAGAATATTCATGCACAAATTGTAGATAGATTTTCCATGAAAACTGGTTCCCAGGGAATTTGGCATACCTCTAAAATTTGCTGGAGATTTTAAAAATTCAAGCGACTTCTGCTTCCCCAAGAGTTAAGCAGAAGATTAAGTCTAATGTTTGGAGTATTTTTATAGCAAGCCAAACTGATACAGTAGGAACAGTCAGTAGCAGCTAGAGATTCCCACGGGACAGTAGCTTTGATCATAAGATTTAGGTTTCCAATTCAGGTTTTTAAAATCACATGTAAAATGTGTAACTAATGCCTGAAATATAATATATGTGATAGGTATTTAATAAATGTAAATTCTCATTCTGCTTCCCTTCCCACATTACTAAGAATGATTCAACTCTGAAGAATTACTATATATGTTTTATGCATGAAATACTTTGGTGCAGTGTCACATTAAATAAGTTCAAATGTAAATTCTAACCTTGGGTTTCTCTTTCATGGAAGAACCAAATATATATTTCATGGCAGGTCTTTTAAAGAGTCTTGTTTCTCTTCTTCTCTACTCAAAACTGGGTTCATTCTTCAACCCATAGAAACTTTTCTATCCATACAACCCTATACTTATCATTTTAGTTCTAACAGCAGCTCTTCTGTCTCTGCTATCTGTGGCCTCCCTGCATACTTCTGATACTTCCAATTCCCCAGGTATGGCCAGGCCTATGGGAAATGTAACATTGCTTTCTGCATTATTTTCTAAGAAACCCACATGGGAAAATTTCATCTTTTTTCCCCCTTGAACAAGAGTAGAGGAAGAAAAAAATAATCAGGTAGCATCAGGAAAGCATACAAATCTTTCTATAGTAAATACTTTTATTCAATTATATGCAATCTAATATAACTACATTTGACTTTCTTGAATAGCATAGTTTTATTTCCATCTCATCTCATCTTTGATGAACAGTGAACCTTCAATTGCAATCTATTAGTCAAAATTATTTTAAAGTGTATAATAGGTGACATGCTTTGGGTGAAGCAACAAGGCTGATTAAAAGTTTGCCTGCAAAGGCACTGCCAAGAGAAAATGAAGTATTCCTGCATTTCCCTCTGCCCTAAAATACCATTGTTCTTGCTATGCCTGTTCAGCTTCTGTTGATCGTTTAAGGCCCTCTTTCACGCCATACTTTTGTTGTGAACATTTTCATGTCCCCTGCAGATAATTTCTGTATCACTGTAACCCCACATCACTTACTACCAGTTATTTTTGTCCTAATCCTTTGTAAATTGTTGATATATCTGTCTATTGGCCTTTTATGAATGAAAACTATCTTTATGGTTAAGAACATACCTAAAATATTCTCTAAGTGTTGAAGAACTTCACTATTTCTATATTTTATCTATACTGTATCAGCTGCACTTTTCATGCATTTTCAACCATTTGTAATCAAAGCAGTTGGGCCTAGATATTTTTGATATAGTTAATGTCTTAACTCATTTATTCACAGGTTTTCTCTTTAGTGGGTTCAACATGTGTCCTTTGACTAAATAGTACGATTGAAGAGCATCCTTTGTGTGTTCACCTAATGCTCACTTAATGTCAGACCTTCATTCTTATAATACAGATACTCTAGAGCCTGCCTGTAAATGAGTGATTTCTCCTTGAAAGAAAGGAGGAACTCAGAGGGAAAGATGAGACTGCAGAAAGTGGGCACGCTAAGATCATGTGAAAAAACTGAAATGTGGTTCTTGGGAGAGCCATTAGCCTTTGCCCCTTTATATTCTGGCTCCACCCTTTTTTTTCCCTCAAATACTGTCCTCCTCCAGGCTTAGGAGAGTCATCTTGAGCCAGGAGCTTCTTGTGCTTGACCTCTAGAGGTTTCCTTTACACAGAGGCTTTCTTTAAGTGAGCTCCATGTTTAAAATTTGCAGACATTTTCCCCTATAAGACCACAAGTCACAAGAGAGCAACACAGAAGAGGATTGACAACAGTTGAGAAATTCTTCTTTGAGAACATCATGGGATGGAAAGTTAGGCAAAGTCTGATTCTGAGTAATACCCAGTAATCCTTGGAACATATTGTAAACTAAAAACTGAGAAATGTGTAGAAGGACCTATTTTATGGCTAGCCATAATGTTGATTTGCTAACATTCACAATATATATCGTGAATTATTATTTCACACTGAATTATCTTCCTTAATGAATACTTTGTAAGTGTCCTGCCACTCTGTTATTAACTTGGATGAATACTAACGTCAGTATGTAGGATTGAGTGGCCCAAAGTACTGGCCTCATAGTAATACGTGCTCATTATCTGTAGAACAATTAGTCTACAGAATATAGACTGGAGTTATAATTAGTCTATAGTCTATAGACTGGGAAAATAGTAACAATTTGCTAAGATTTGTGATTCTCCAGTTTATAGGATAAAAACGAAGCTGGTATATTAGAGTTGTAATGATAAAAGCAATTATTGTTTATGTTAACAACAGGAGTGCCAGAACGCTAAGATGACTTTAAAATAAAATTTAGTGGAAGCTGAAATTGCTGGTAGAAAAATTAACCATGTCATTTGTCTCCCCTTTAATCCTCTTCTCCAAGGAGCAGAGGGGCAGAAATTTCAGGTCAAACCTTTTTATCAGCAGCAGTTATACAGAAAGTGCATCAAATGACTTCTCTGCATTTTCCACGGGCTGTAAATCAGAGTGCTACTGTTTTGGACATTTTATCCCTTCAAAAAAACAATGTCCTCTATGGCCTACTAAGAACTTTGGGAATTCATAGCTTTGCAGAAGAGATTAGCTTAAGAGAAAATATTATTATCTGGCTTTACAGAGACTTTCAGCTTTGCTTCAAGTCATGTGGGGTTTTTTATTTTCCCTAAAATAAGTAAACACAAGGAGCAGAAAGGAAGATATTTAGAAGGTCAAGTGCAATTCCAGTCTAACTTGCAAATTTCCCCATTAGTCTTTGTTAATTTGTGAGATAGCTAGTGGATAAGACACTGAAGAGGGATTTTTGAAGAGATAAATATTAGAAGCGTGAGATACACTGGGGTATATTGTGGAGGAAGCTATTCTAGTAATCCTTCTGAAAAGAAAATATCCCTGATATGATAATATATAAACAATGATGCACACAGTAAGCATGAATAAATATTTCAAAAGAGGGGACAAGTTGTGTGACAAATGTAGACAGAGAAAGTGAAAGAAAACCCAATTGGGCACAATAAGTAGAATGTGGAAGGAGATAAGAAACATTTAGACAGGCAAATAGACTTTGAAGGGACCTTGAAAACATTCTCACCATTTTGTCCTATGGTAGTAGATGGGTGTTGCTTAGAGAAATTACGGTCAGATGTTTACCTTGAAAAGATCATTGTAATTTAATAATTGATGTTGGCAGTGATCATCAGTGAATAGTGATGCTTTTACATGTCAGTTTAGCTCAATTAGGGCACTCAGTGGTTAGGTCAAATGCTAGTCCAGATATTGTTATGAAGGTATTTTGTAAAGGTATGACTAACATTTTAAATAGTAGAATTTGAATAAATTATTAATATGACTGGGCATGACCCAATCAGTTGAACACATTAAAAGCAAAAGACTGTGGTCTGTCCAGGAAGGAATTCTCCTAAATTCTGCTACAAAGAAAACACGTCTTAGTTTTAGCCTATTCTTTCAGAGAATTTGGAGTCAAGATCACAACATCAGTTGTTACCTAAGCTCCATCTTACAGGGTAGTCCTGCAGCTTTCAAACTTGCCATCTCTATAGTCACTATGAGAGCCAGCTCCTTAAAATCTTTTTCTCTGTCTCTGTCTAGTCTCTGTCTGTGCCTCTGTCTCTGTCTCTTTCTCTCCCCCACTTTCTTTTCTTCTTTGTGTGTGAGTATACATTTAAAAATCACTTATGTTTACTAAGTATTGAAGAGATTAGATTATAAATATTACTTAGTTGACAGAATTTTGTATTTTAAAGGTTGCATTAAAGCTTTGTGCTTTCCCTGAATTTGATTTTGAAATGCAGGAAATAAGTCTGAGTCTTCATTTGAGAGAGTGCCTCATTGCTCACAGACAAAGGCTAAGTCAGAACATTTTTAATCATGCACTGACAAACTCTTAGAAATACCTACAATTTTGTGTGATTAACAGTAATAAATGAAAGTGGTCTGCACACATCAGTGGACTGACCAACATTCTAACATTTAGCACTAAGTAAGAGAATATTTTACTATCAGAAAATTTTCGTTATTGTTACTATTCAGTTTTTTTAAATTTTTTTACTTTTTAGCTATAAAAGATAACAAAAAAGGAAAAACAACACATTACTTAGCACAACTTTTCTAGATATGTGTCAACAAACCTTTGTTATTCCTTTCCCCTGAAATTGAGTTCCATGTTAATATTTTAAAAAGTTAGACATGATGGCTCAGTGGGAGTTTCAGGTTATCAGGGAAAATTATCCCTGGAAGAAAACTGACACCAATTTGTATTTATGCAGGATTCTAAAATGATTGTGACATTTGAGAGAAGTAGCTAAATAGGACCTCTACCAGAAGTCATAATTTTTATATAATTTTCAAGACAAATAAAAGGACATTAATTATATCAAAACTTCTTTTGGGATGTATTTTCAAATTTTATTCCACTGAGTAACATTTCAGTTTATGAAACAGTTGGACTTTGTGCATTGAAATATTAGTGCTCTGCCCAGGTACAAAAACTTTTAAAGCTATTTCTTCTGGAGACACTAAATTGTAGCAGCTGAAACTCCAAGGAAATAAGATTTGCCTGAAGAACAGCAAGACAACAGGCCAACTAGAATGCCTAAGCCCACTTTTCCATGAGAGTAACTTAAAATTGAACATGTCGTCTAGTCAGTTCATTCTGGTATTTTAGGAGCTAAACTTTCAGGAAAAGACTAAAAAAACAGAGAGCTCAATGTGGTAGCTAATCCTCTAACATTCTCAGTATTCGTTGCATGAAATCTTGAGTTTTTTCAGAGTTACTCTAGGAAATAAAGTGATTCCCCATCTTGTGCCTACATGGAGTACTTAGTGCTTTAATTCAGAAATATTAATGACCCCATAAAACTGGCCACCCATTGGGAAAAGTCATAAAGAGACATAATGGCCATGAAAAAAATGTAACAGAAAAATGCTTAGATTAATATGTCTGGCTTATGTCATATTTTAAACCTGAGTCAGAACATAATGTTCTATTCTATTATGTCTAGCTTTTTCAATCCAAAATAGCTTTCTTTTGACTGAAACCTTTCTCTCCTTAATTCTTTGGGCTTGAACCAGGCATAAATAGAAGCAAGCAGTCTGAGCATGTTGAGAATTTACCAGAGCACCAATTCTATTCTCATCTTTACCTAAGTCTATTTTTTTTCTCTACTTGATTCTATTTTTTTTGTCCTACCATGGAAACCAGATTCTGAGGATGTAATTTTTCTGAGTCAATGTGGCAAGATGAAAACATCCTGAGAGAGTGAAGCCACTTGACCTGGGGTCTATCAGAATAAGAGAGAACCTCAGAACTGATATAGATAAGGCTTGCATTTGTATCAAGTTACCAGTAACAGAAAATCTTACACTAATTATTTAAGCAAATAAGGAACATGGAGTCACATAAACCAACCAAAGAATGATGAAAGCCAATGCAGTATGCACTGGGGCAAGACAGTTGTCTATCTGCATTATCTCTATTTTCCTCTATGTTGCTTTCCTTTTCAGAAGGGATCTTCATTTTGGTAGGATACCTGATCACAGTTATTTGCTAACATTTAATCCACAGGAAAAAAGAATGACTCAAACTCATGAAGTAAAAAGTCCAAGAACTAACTATGATGGTAAGGGGGAAATCACATCATTTTAAGACCTGGGCCATCCAAAAGTTAATTTTTATAGGAAGAGAGATGTAGTTCTCAAGTCACTAGGTTCATATAACCTGTTATAACCAGAGCCAGATCTTGCATCTGTTCCACTGCAAACACCCAGGCCAATGGTGGGTTAGAGTTCATCTTTCAAGGCAAGTCACGGTGGTCCCAGCAAGAGCCCAGGGGAATAGCGGGCAAGATGAGTAACTTCACTAAACACTAGGCCAATATTTATCTTTCAATTTTGGCTATATTTTATCTGAGAAGCTTTATATAAATATATAAAGTATCTTCATCCTTCAAAAATTCTAAAACAGATTCAGAGTAAGAACTGGATTTTGAATTTGTATTTTGAAAATACTCTAGATGATTCAATAATCACCCAGGGCTAAATCACTAAGGATGATTCACTAAGTGGTGTCAATAAATTCATTTAGTAAATGAATGTGCTAAAATAATTTAACATTATCAAACGTTTCCACTTTTGAACCAGTTACACAAGGCCAAGAACTCTAGAGCTCACCTATCTACTCACACATACTTCACCTGTACCAGATACACCTCTCTCATTGATTTTTTTTCAGTAGGAAATAAGAGAGTCTTTTTTTCAAAAAATTCTAACTAGGCTCTGCCCTACTTACAATAATGTGCTTGCCAAGGCTACCAATGTTTTTTACAATTTATTTTGTAAGCGTATGGTTGATGGAATAATTCAGTTCAACTACATATTAAATATAGTATGTCAAATTCAGAAAAAAAATTGCTGCTTCTCTGACCATCCTTCCTATATAGCCAGTCTCTTAACACTGAGGAAGCCACATGACTTTTAAAATGACAAAATCAGTTACAGTTCCCATCCTGACCACAGTCTTCTTTCTTTATTGCTACTGTATTTAACCATGGTTTGTCCTTCGAGCCTCAAGTTCACTGATAATTCTATCCCATATCATCCCACTCATTGGTCTCTACTTATATGTATATCCTTTACCCAAATTATTCAACCTACTCCATGTGAGTTGCTGGCAGAAAGTTAACCATATTTTCTTTTTAAAAATTTTTCCTGTTTTATTTAACTTCCTTGACATCACAGCCTCCTAACTTCCTTCCCACCTCTTCAGCCAGCTCTTAGTTTCCACTGTGGCTTCATTCTCTTCTAGATGGATTTTGATATCAGCATTTCTCAGAGCTCAGCCCTGGTCTGTTCCCTCCTTACTCTATATGTTCTATTTTGGCAATCTTATGGTGACTCAAGCTGTTAACTATCATCTGTAACCCAATAATACTTAGATTTATACCTCTAACCCTAACTATTCCTCCAAAAACCTAATTTGCCTCTCTGATTATTTTGTGTTTTCTCCAAGCGAATGTGTCAAAGATACCTTAAAGTCAACATATCCAACACTGAATTCATCTGTTTTTCCCTTCCCCAACATAATCCTTCACCTGTGTTTCCACTGTTAAGGAATGAAAAGGCAGAAACAGGAAGTTGTCATGGATACCACACCATTCTTTAATTCTTTCATATAATTGATCACCAAAATCTACCTATGCTACTTCCTAACTTTGCAGTGTATCCCCTTCCACTCTGTCCTTTCCTTGTAATTCTTTGGCTACCTCTCAGTCTAAAGTGTGGCTCTCTGCTACTTAGGCCCCCATTGTTTGTCTACTACAGCCTAATCTCCATACAAAACAGAAATATCTTTTCAAAGTACAAACTGATCACTTTATAACTCTGCCTAACATCTTTAATGGCTCACACTGCTCCTACATAAAGACCAAAGTCTTTAACATGCCTTGCAACGCATGAAATGCATGTTTGCCTCTGACAAGCTCTAGACTCCTTTATCCCTCTGCTTCCAATGCCCTCATCTTCAAATATAGGATCTTTGTTTCCCCACATTTTGAGAACTTGGTTCTTCAAAAACAATTTTTTCTAAAGAAAAAGTATCCTGAGTGGCAGTCAGGCAAGTTTATTCTCCTAAATGTTCTAATAATTCCAATTATTTTCTCTTTTTGACTCTGATCCTAGTAAATAATTAGAAACTTACATGACTATATGATCAGCCTTCAGAGAATAACTACACCTGGATTTTACTTAGACATTATGTTTCAAGTTTATATTTGGGTGATCTATGTTTTTTTACTATTATTTTAAGAAACTGACATAGTGAAGGTAAACTTTTTACATTGTGTACAAGGAAGGAAAATCATTTTTAAAATAAACACTGCTGATCAACAGTTAAGGGATAGTGTTTGTTTTGTAAAAACAAAAGTATAAATGCTGTCATTATCAAGAACATCGCAATCCTAAAATACCAGCTAACATCTAGAGAGATCTGGTTAATTGAGCTGGAATGAGTTTTGCACATTGAGACATTTTTAAAGCTCCCCAGGTGATGCTGATATGTGATCAAGTTTCCAAACTCCTCTGCAGAAGATGCCTGTGAAATACTCATCAATGCTGTCTCTCAAGTTGAGCAGTCCCACAGTAAATGTGTGGGTGGATATAAATACAGATCACGTGGCTCTGCAGAACGAACACAGTGCCAGTTAGCAGCTCCATGTAGCACTTAGCAGAGCACCGTGTAATCACAAACTCATGGTAATTATTAAATCTAAGTGGGGAATCATTTGGGTGAAATGACTCAGGAAGCTTTTCTTTCTCCTACTGACTTGAAATGTGACTTACTTCTGAAAGACTTTGAACAGATGCTTGGCCCATCAACAGAACTGAGTCCCTCCAATCTGGAGACAGTCAGCCCTGGAGCTGTTGAATTAGGACAGACACTCTTACTCTGCAACAAGGTCAAGAACCCAGCTCTCGGCTCAGAACAGCTGGGTTTTTAATCTTGGCTTTTCCTCTTGCTTAGTTTATGATCTTGATCAAGTATTTTAACTTTTCTAAGCCTCACCTGCTATTTTTAATTCCAGGAAGGATAAAGGCACAGCAAAGTATTCAATAGTAACTATTTTAAAGGCTTGTTTTGAAAGTTGAATGAAATAATGCATAGAAAGAATTGACCATATTGCCTGGCCCATAATAAATACTATATCAGTTATTACTTTCTCAATTTAAAGCTGGAAATTTCTACCAAAGGATGAGAGTTATCCCTTTGTTTTTTTTTATTTATAGATCAAAGAAAATGAAAACAGATTCTAGACTACCTACAATGTAATAGAGCCAATAAGAAAACTAAATAACTTGTAACATTCATTCCTTTAAATCCTTACACTAATGAATGAAAAAAGCTACAATTAGTGGAATAAGTATCCAATAACAGCCCTGAATAAAACAAAAAGGAGAAATTAATGCAGTATCATGCATTAAGAGAGCACATGACAGAAAATTGTAAACAGTAAGTTAATTCTTTTTTAAAAAGATAAAATAAACAAACTCTTAGGTAACTTGACTGTTTAAAAAAGTAAGAGAATGTAGACAAACAGCAATTTTAGGCTTTAGATGGATACTTACTTTACGTTTCTGTTTATTTTTTCTGTTTATTTCCAATTTTATGTCCTATACACTTTTTGAACCAATAGCATGAGAGTTACATTTTGTAAATGTTAGTTTTGTTTTTATTAATCCATTAGCAGCTTAAGACAAACAATAGTGGCTCTTGCTCTCTGTGAATGCCTAGGAAAAAACATAGCTAGACAGATAATTTTTAGTATATTGGGAACTGGTTGCAAGACCATCCAGTGAATTACTAATTGCAGCATCTTTGCATCAGGTTATAGTTTAGATGAGTAAGTTCATTTTTGGTGCTTATTACTTGAGAAATATCAGTGACACACTCTGTAAGCATAAGCACAAAATCTCAAGAGGCCAGACATACTAAAAGCCACAGGGAAAAATATAATTGAAAGGCACCTTTAATGTGATGGCAAAGGAATGCAAAGACTGAAGTTCAAGTTGCAACAGGCTCAAAATATCAGCACTTAAGTTAATCCACTGGACCTGGAACCTAGAGAGAAACTTTGGAGAACACGTTTCAAATTGAGAATCATTAGTATTAACATGTCTTTGCCATCAGGAAAAATTGCATCCCGTTGAGAAGCAGAGCCCTATTTTTGTGTGATAAGTTTGTACCTCACTGCAGCTCTTCACCAGGCAAGAGAAAGTTGGGATGTCTTCTAAGTTCTCCTATGCAGGTTTGTATTGTGGGTACTTAACTTAGCTTTCAGAATGAATTATCAACTGAGTAATAGCTCAGTCACACCTATCTCGTCTAACTCAACACCAAGTAGACTGGGTTCAGGAATACAGGTATCTGTGTCTATGATATTTAGGAAAGGACAGGTCACTGGAAGGCAGTAATCATATTTTTAATTTTTTATAAATTAAAGTTTCACAATTTATTATTTTAATAAGAACCAATTGAACTGAGGGTTGTTTCAAAATTTGCATTTCTGACTTTTTTGCACTTTTGAAAGCCTTATTTACAATTTTTTATTCTTAGAAATTGGGACACATATGTTCCTCCATACTTTTTCCTTACTCCTTTACTTACTATTTGGTAAATAAACACATATTGGAACTCAGTGAATGAACTAGGAAACTGCTTCTCCAACAAAGGAAAAGCACTGATTTGTACTGTTTCCAAATTTTTGTGATGGTAAATAGTTCTACAGTGGCTAACTTTGAGCTAATATTTAAAATCAGCTTTTGTGACCCAAGAGCCCTCTGCCCTACAGCACTTAATGATCAAGAAATTTATGAGTTTAAAGCACACACAGATACTTGATGTCTAGCACATAAATGGATATGGGTAACATCACCTTGCTGCCTAACTAGATTTATTCCATCAGGATGATGTTGTTTGGTGGGAATTGGGGTGGAGTAAATTCAAACAGGCAGTGTTCTTATTTGAAGGTATTTAGGTTGCCTGCTCTAACAAGGAAAGGAACAAAAGGAGATTAGTGCAGCGGTACAGCCCCCTTAACTGACAAGCAAGCTTTAGTCTCTGAATGTCTAGGTAGTACAAGCCTGCTCAGAGTTCCTGCAGGTGGGGAGTGCTCACCAAGATCTAAAGTAAAGGTATAAAATATAGGCTACACAAGTGCTCTGTGGAATTGCTATATAACCCAAGAAAACAGTTCACAGGAGGCAGAGTAATAGCCCAGAGCCAGCTGTGGCTGTGCAGGAAGTTGTGAGTAGTCCAGAAATTTCTGGTGTCTGAAGGCACCAACAGTCAATCTCAGTATGTAGACAGGAGATGCATGGAAGCTAAAACACAGTCACATGGATGCTGAGGAGCCCATTCCAGTCAGGACATTGGTGACGTTGCAGTACAGTTGCATGTGTCCCGAGTCTATGTTTGCCGTGAGTCACTGTATAGATCTGAGGTTTATTGGTCTCTCATAGAGTCAGGACAGCAGAAAGCAGGCCAAGGGTTCTGCTGGAACAGTTTGGCTTTGATTATTTTAGCTTTATCTCCTGAGGACTTTTTGGTCTGCAAAATACAGGCAGTCATAATTATTCTTTAATTTCCACAGCTGCTAAAATGGTTCCATCTGGCACCTCTATACTTGCAGCTATAATGCAGAGACCTCTGAATTTCCTTGTGTCCTAACAGATGGTGTTAGCTAAGGGATAAAGTGATTTGTAGCACTTCAGTTTGTCCTGTAGTTCTGTGTTTGTTCCTCTGAGTTCTTGTTAGTTGTTTGTTCTTCGTGTGTTCCTATAGTAGGTTAAGGCATAGATTTAAAGGATTAGGTTTGAATTTTCCTGGAGTTAGACAATGGAATAAGTTCTTTTTGCCTTCTCTGAACATGGGGAATAAATCACAAATCATATTCAGATACAAGGTGGGTTCATACATAGAAATATTCATTTGAAACATTTGATAGTGAAGGGTTAGTCATTTAATCCTTGCTTTTGGAAACATTAGAATAAGAGTTTCAAAACTGAAAATTAACAGAGGTAGATAGGATGTTTTATACCTATAATCCCATCTCTCAGGAGGCTGATGCAGGAGGATCACCACAAATTTGAAGCCAGCCTAGAACTCATAATGAGTCCAAGACCAGCCTGAATGACACAGTAAGAACCTCTCACAACAAAACAAAACAAAGCAAAACAAAATAAAACAAAACAAGATTACCCATAAACAGGAACAAATGTGTAGACTATGTGCCATAATCAGATTTAGACATATATAGTAAACTAAAGAAGCATCACTCAAGAACCCCAGAACCCCAAGTATCAAAAAACAGCTCCCATGAACCCAATCTACAGAGATAATCAGAGTCAAAATCAAACTTTTTAAAAGTTAAAAACAAAGGAGAGCTTGTAAAGATATTGTCTTAGATTTATACAATTGTCTTTAGAGTTAGTATTGTGCTATATATTTAGAAATTTGTTAGCAGGGCTGTTTTAAATATATATATATATAATATATATCTAATATATATATATATATATATATATATATATATATATATATATTAGATAAGAAAGAACAAAATTGTCTCTGAATAGTAAAGTTCTATTTCTGATAGAGCCTGACATTAGCAAGAAAATTTCTAATCTCAGAACTGATCTTGAGTAAACTTTTATGAAAAACCTTGCTCATATTTTTATTTTTATTTTTATTTTTATTTTTATCAAAGAGTCATGCCTACAACTTATAAATTAAACAATATAGGCAGTACAGTTTCATGACCAGGGCACAGACTCTGAACCAGGCTGCCTGGTTCAAATCATGGTTGAATTATTTCTAGCTCTATGATCATGGGGAAATAGCTTAATTATCTCACACACCAATTTTGCATCTATAAAATAAATATAATAATAGTATCTCCTCAAGATTCTACAAAGCTTCATCTATGGACTAAATTGTGTTCCCTAAATTCAGTACTACAGAACAAGAATATTTGGACATAAAGCTGTTAAAGAGGCAGTTAAGGTAGAACCAGGTCATAGGTGGGGGCTATAATCCAATATTGGTGTTGCTATAAGAAGAGGAAATTAAGATACATGCAACAGAGGAGGGCCATGTGGAAACATTGATGTCAAGCCAGCAAGAGAGATTTTCAGAGTGAAGCAACCCTTAATCTTGGACTTGAAGCATCCAGGACTTTGAAAGATATAGTGTCTCTTATTTAAGCCATGTAGTTTGTAGCATTTATTACAGCACCTCAAGCAAACTAACACAGAACTGTACCATATAAAGTGTTCTAAAAGGGTTTTTTTGTTACTGTTTTTAAAAGATTAGCAGTAGCAAATGTAGCAACCCTCCATGCCATCTTTTATTATAGCACAATCTCATTCGTTTTAGGAAATAGCTTTCAAGTATTTAGTTCTTTACCTTCATGTTTATCTTCATATCTATTTACTAAGACTAATACTTATATATCTCTACGAAGTGTATTGTGATAATTCAATGCATGTATACAGTTTGTAATGATCAAATAACAGTAATAGATATTTCCATCTCTTCAAACATTATTTATTTTTTATGTGTAGGCAATTTTGTACCTGGTTAATTTACTAATCATTTTTAAGTATATCATAGAGTATTGTGTTTTTTTTTATTTTGTTTTGTTTTCTTTCACAGTATTGTGAATTGAAGCCAGACCCTTGAACATACCAGGCAAGAACTCTTCCACTGAGTTTTTATTTTGAAATAGGGTCTCACTTAGTCACTCAGGCTTGCCTACAATTTGCAGCCTTCCTGCCTCAGCCTTATGAATAGGCATGTGTCAACTTTCCCAGCTCCCATAGATTATTTAAACCAATGTTCTATTGAGCTAAAGAAGTATAAGTAATTCTTCCTGTTTTGTTATCACTTATATTCTCTTGTTTCTTCCAATTAATATGTTCTTACTAAATTTCTAAGTTTGCCACCTTTAGATACTGTTTTATTTTTGTTATGATAGTTGGAGATTTAATGTCTCCCAGTACAACTCCCCCAATATTTCTACTGTAATTATATCTCTGGCTTTGTTTAAATTAGCATTCTATACTTATCCTACTTTGAGTATGTAAATACTGTTTCCTACTAGGTCAAGTAGTACAGTATGATTATATTTCTTCATTTGTGGAGATTGTACTTTTCCTACAAAGAATATCTCTGTCCTTTTTTCCTTAATTGGTTTAATCTTCTAAATGACTGTAACTAAATAACAGATCTGTCAAATACTTCTCAATATTTTCATATCAGCCCTTAGGAGTTACCATCTTTATTCCCTTGCATCTCCCTGTCCCATAACCCTTCACCCTCCTGCTCCATTAAAATTTTTCCTGTAAAATCCCAATGCATACTGAGATATCCTTTTGCCCGGGATGCATGCCTTGCTTCTAGTACCCTGTGTTTGCTTCTATTTTGATTAAATCCCCCTCCTCCAGTTTTTGGTAAAGAACATTTCTTAGTAACATACTAAAAATGTGTGTGGTAGAGATACAGTTTTAGTATCTGCATGCTTCTGAAAATGCTTTTGATTTATCTTCATGTTTCATTGGGTAAAATCTTAATTTAGAAAATCCACTTTTTTTCATATTTCAAAGACACTTACCATCACCTTTAAGTATGTAGCATTACTGTAGAAAATCTTGATGCTATTTCAATCCCAGTGTATTTATCTTTATCTTGACTTTCCTGTCTAGATCTTGAGAATCTTCTTATTTTCATTTTCTGAGGTTTTTATAATATGATCTAGTGTTAGACTTTCTCATAAACTGAGGGGACACTCAGAACAGCAATCTGGACACTCCTGTTACAATATTTTGAAGAGTTTTCTCATATCATTATTTTATATATTCTCCTTTCCCAAACTTTACTTCTTCTCATTCTTTTGATACTTATTGATCATATGTTGGATCACTTATATTGATCCTTTAGTTAAAGATCTTCTCTCCCACCCTTCCTCCTTCCTTTATTTCTTTTCCTCTAACCAAAGCATTCCTCAAATTTAGTTTGAAATATTTCTAATGATCTTTTTGAAAATTATTTCCATCACAGTCTTTATTCTCAAAAATATTTTTTACCCTTCAAATGTTATTTGTATGGCATTCAACGCTTCTTTTAAGAACATTTACCACATGTACACTTTATGAATTTAGGTTATAATTCAAATGGCAAGGCTTTGTGGCTTTGTGGTGACCAAGGATAACACAATGCTACTAAAAACCAAGCTTTTCCTAATACTCCATTCATTTGCTCCTGCTAGTCAGTCAACCACTATTGGTTTTCTAAATATCTAATATGCATCAGACACCATGCTAAGCATTAGGTTTAAAATTAGAAAACCTAATAAATGTAACATTTTGACTTGAAGGAGCTGTCTAGCTCACAGTTACTTCACAGAAGAAATAACTAACAAATATATTAAAATGAATACTCCATGGTTGATGCACCATCCAAAAGGTTTCTTGGATTCCCATGGAAATCAATGCATTCAAATAGACACTTGAAATGGGGGTGAAAAAAGGGCATGTTTGTCCTTACAGTAGGCCCATCGGACCAAATCTAACCTCCAACTCACCCCCATCTTCATTAAAATGTATGGAATTTTTCCTAAAGTTTTGCAAAGGTAAAATCTTTTTTTTCAACTCCAGAAATAAAATAAAAGAAATAGAGCATATTCAAGAGACAATTTCACAATTTTTCTGTGATGCGTATGATCTGTATACTTAATAACTGAGAGCACAGTGAACCATGATAAGAGGTCTGAAATTGTTTAGTTGTCTCCTCACTCTAGGTGACTCTTCCATACTCAGTATAAGCAGTATTTGCAGTCAGTGCTTCCAAAATGATGCCTGGGAAAAGGAAATGACCTATCCTGAATTAAGTAATCAGGAACCAGACTAATCATTATAACTGTCTAAGGCTTCCCAGATAAATTATAAATTACTGGTAGGTGTTCAGTGAAATTACTTTTTGTCATGTACTTTCTAGTCATCATCTCTTATCCTTTGGGAAAAGGGATGTTAGAGAAAGTCAATAATGTCCCATTGTTTTGTGCAGCACATAATCTAGTATACATAGAAGGCTGCAAGTAATACCTGAAGGAACTTAGTGGGAGAGTCATGCAGAAGAGGGCTCATGATACGGTTTATACATACACCACTATTCCTACTGATATCCTTCTCTTCCACTCCACTGTTGCCTCCAGTCTTCTTTCACCCAAGATTAGTTACTGAATGTACCAACCCCAATTATATGCCTTAAGGATAGACAAAGGGTGAGTCACATATCACAAAGTTACAGTAATAGAAACAATGCTGTAAATCACTCATATGTGTAAATATCCCACCATTTCTGTGGTATGAGATACTGAATGTGTAAATGAGCAAAGTGTATAAAAGGTAATAGAAACAGGAAAATAATGTTTAAAAGAAAGGGGAACTAGGGAGGGACGAGATAAGAATGGATGGAGAAAAGAGCATACACTCTTAAATGAAATACATTGGACACATATGTTTAAATATCACATTGTTTCTCTAGTGGGAGAAATGGAAAGGTAAATGAGGAGCAAAATGTGTAACAGAAACTGGAAAATAGGAAGAAAATGTTCAAGTGGGAAAGGGGAATACAGGATGGGGAGAGGAAAGGCGGGAAGGGGAAAGAAAAGAAATAATATGGAAACAAAGCTTTTGTAACTAAGGAGAGGAAAAGAATTGAAGGGGAGAGAAGAATTCAGGGAAAAAAGAAAAATCAAGAAATACCACATACAGGTACAAAGTTCCCCTAGTGAAAGTGATCATTATGTTTATCTAAAATGTACCAATAAAATTAATTTTTTAAAACTATATACAACAAAAAATATGTTGAGCAAAGAAAAAAAGCAATGTGCTACCGGTATAAAAACAAATATACCCCTTTCTCTGCAAAAGGTGGTATATTTGTTTTTGTACCAGTCATTCTAATTACTATAACTGTACTATGTGCTTCATCCTTAACCTGTGTGTAAGAGATGGGGAGAGGGGAATGCAAAAAAGATGAGAAAAGAATTGAGAGGTGTTATGTACGTGTACCAATTCCTCATAAAGAATTTGATCATTATGAAAACATGTACTCATAAAAACTAAAAATTGAAAAAAATCAAATGTATCATTGGAACAGAATAGAAAACCTATGTTTAAATCCTTACATATAAAGTCAGGTGATCTTCATCAAAGATGCTGAGACCACTCAATGAAAAAAGACAACCTGTTCTATAAATAGTGTTGCAAAAAATCAAATGTCCATGTTCAATAGAATGAACTTGGACCCTATATACAAAGGGTAACTGAAAATATGTTAAAGAATCAAACATAAGACCTAAAGGTATAAAATTTCTAGAAGAAAACATGTAAGGAAAGTCTCATAACATTTGAGTTGATAATGATTTCTTGAATATAATACTAAACAACAGGAAACAAGGGCAAAAATAGACAAATGGATTCTATCTAACTTTAAAACTTTTGCTCATCAAAGAACACTATCGACCTACGTTCTGGCTTTTGAGTTTCTGGGGAGCTACTGGCATGCTGGACTGGGTCCAGAAGATTGCAGGGCCTCAGTCAACCATGCTCAGTGGCCTGGTTTAAGTCCAGGAGGCAAGAACCTTGCATGAGGACTCTGGATTCAATTGGGCTGGCCTGGGGACAGCTTGAGACCAGCACTGCCAGTTGCTGAGTTCATATCCATATCCCTAGGACAGGGCATGTGCCCTGGGTCTCCCGGCCCCAGTTCTCCATGCCCAGCTTCTGCATCTCAATTAAGAGAGCCAAGAATCTGCAGAGGGGTAGAGTTTGCCCCAGGTGAGTTCCTGTGACCTGGGGAAAGCTGGAGACCTACTTTCTGGCTTTTGAGTTTCTGGGGAGCTACTGGGACACTGGACTGGGTCCAGCAGATTGCAGGGCCTCAGTCAATCACACTCAGTGGTATTGTTTCAGTCTAGGAGGCAGAAATCTTGCACGAGGACTCTGGGTTTAATTGAGCTGGCCTGGGGACAGCTAGAGACCAGCACTGCCAGTGGTTGAGTACATATCCACACCCCTAGGACAGGGGATTGTGCCTTGGGGATCTGCCAGCCCCAGGTCTCCACACCCTGATTCCCCTCTCAATTTAGGGAGCCAAGCACCTGCAGAGGAGCTGAGACTGCTCCAGTAGCTGAGGGTAGAGTAGCAGATTTGTGTCACACCCAGAGGAAGCTTTGGAACACCACTCAAACCAAGGAAATAAAGAAAAATGACAAAAGGAAAGACCAAAATGCATGCTCAAATCACCAGCCCATCCCAAAAAAAGCCTGGGAGCCATGTACATAGAAGAAAATACAAACCATACACCTGAAAAGACTGAAATGATATCAACTGAAAAAAAGAAACAACAAGGGGAAACTATGGTGAAATTCAAATTAGAAATAATTGCCCAGGTAAAAGAAGAAATGATAAAAGTAGTTAAAGAAATAGTGAACACATCTAGTGTAGACACAGCTAAAAAATTAGAGGAACAAAGCAAACAGATAGAATCCCTGAATGAACACTATAAGAAACAAACAGAATACATAAAGCAGATTCAAAGAGATATATAGGAAATCAAAAATTCTACTGAAAGCTATAAAAACTGCCTCAATGAAAGTGAAGATAGAATTTCAGACCTCAAAGATAAGATCGCAGCTAGTGAACAGGAAAGGAAAGAGGTCTTAAAAATAACAAAGACTCAGGAAATAACAATTCAACAGCTACAAGATGATGCAAAGAAAAATAACATAAGATTAATAGGGATAAATGAAAAAGAAGGGGATAGCCCAAATGATATCAAGTGGATGTCTAAAGAAGTAATAGCTGAAAACTTCCCAAATATGAGAATGGAAACTGACATTTGGATTAGTGAAGCATATAGAACTCCAAAAGGCCATAACCAAAATAAAACTACACCCAGACACATAATAATCACCATCCCAGAAACCCACCATAAGAACAGAATACTAAAAGCTGTTAGGGAGAAAAGACAGATCACCTATAAAGGAAAACCTATCAGAATCACAGCAGACTTCTCAACACAAACAAAGAAGAGCATGGAGTGAAGTATTTCAGATCTTAAAGGAAAACCACTTCCAATCCAAACTGATGTACCCTGCAAAACTGTCCTTCAAAATGGATGGAGAAATAAGATACTTCCATGACAAAGAACAGCTGAAAACTTCATGAACACCAAACCAACCCTACAAAGAATACTGAAAGACATTCTAGATACACATAGGAAAACACCACCAAGCAAAGCAGACAATTAAATAGAATGGAAAGCTAAATATACAACAGCAGAAAGATAACATGTCAACAATAAACCAATATATAACAGTTACAACCATTAATGTAAATGGCCTTAACTCGCCAATCAAAAGAAACAGACTGGCAGAATGGACCAAGAAACAACATACCACCATATGCTGTCTACAAGAAACCCATCTTACCCAAAAGGAAACACATAGACTGAAAGTCAAAAGATGGAAAACAATACTTCATGCAACAGAAAACCAAAAAAAAACAAAACAAAAAAAAAAGCGGGAGTAGCCATCCTGTTTGCAGACAATGTGAACTTCAAACCAAGAATGATCCAAAGAGATAAAGAAGGTCACTACATACTAGTTAGGGGAAAACTTCAAGAGGAAGAGATAGCAATCTTAAATATATAAGCACCAAATTCCAGAGCACCCAGCTATACAAAGCAAATATAAACAGAAATGGAAAGTCAAATAAGCAATAACACAATTATAACAGGAGATTTTAACACACCATTGACACAGAGGGACAGATCAACTAGACAGAAAATGAGCAAAGAAATAACAGAACTGAATCACACCTGTGAACAAATGGACTTGATAGACATATATAGAGTTTTCCATCCAACAACATCAGAATATACATTCTTCTCAGAAGTACATGGGACATTCTCTAAAACAGACCATATACTAGCCCACAGAACATATTTAAGTCAATGCAAAAGAATTGAAATTATGCCATGCATGTTATCACATCATAGTGCCATGAAATTAGAAATTAACAATAAAAGCAACTGCGAAAACCTCACAAACACATGGAAACTGCATAATACACTCTTGAGCAATCAGTGAGTCATGGAGGAAATTAAAGAAGAAATTAAACAATATCTACAGGCAAATGAAAATACAAACACAACTTACCGGAATTTGTGTGATGCAATAAAAGCAGTCCTCAGAGGAAATTTATTTCACTGAGTTCCCACATCAGGAAGACATAATGAACACAAATAAACAACCTGATGCTACAACTCAAACATCTAGAAAAAGAAGAGCAAGCCAAGCCCAAAGCCAAAAGAAGGGAGGAAATTATAAGGCATAGAGCAGAAATTAATGCAATAGAGACTAAGAAAACAGTACAAAGGATCAATGAAATAAGAGTTGGTTCTTTGAAAGAATAAATAAAATTGATAACCCCTGGCCAAACTTATTAAAAAAAGGAAAGAAAAACTCAAATTCATGCAATAAAGAATGAAAAAGGTGAAATTACTACAGACTCAGTGGAAATACAGAAGATCATCAACACCTATTTTGAAAACATATACTCTCATAGGTTCGATAACACTGAAGAAATAGACAGATTCCTAGATACTTATGAACTACCAAAGCTGGATCAGGAAGATGTAAAACTGATGAATAACCCAATTTCTATTACTGAAATTGAAAATGTAATTAAGTCCTTGCCAAGAAGAAGAGCCCAGGCTGAAACAGATTCACTGCAGATTTCTACAAGAAATACAAAGACTTAATTCCAACACTCCTGAAACTCTTCAATGAAATTGAAAGAGAAGCAATTCTTCCTAAGGCATTCCTGGAAGCAAATATTACTCTAGTACCAAAACCTGAGAAAGATCCAACTAAAAAAGAGAACTATAGGCCAATCTCCCTAATGAACATTGATGTAAAAATTATCAATAATACACCGGCAAACAGGATGCAGCAAATCATCAAGAAGATTATACACCACTACCAAGCGGGATTCATCCCAGGAATGCAGGGATGGTTCACCATATGTAAATCAATAAATGTAATCCACCATGTCAATAGAGGCAAAAGCAAGAACCACATGATCATCTCTATAGATGCAGAAAAAGCTTTTAATAAGGTCCAACACTCATTCATGATAAGAACCTTACAGAGAATTGGAATAGATGGTCTTTACCTCAATATGATAAAAGACATCTATGACAAACCAACAGCCAGCATCATATTAAATGGCCAAAAACTGAAAGCCTTTACCTTAAAATCAGGCACAAGACAAGGATATCCCCTGTCACTGCTCCTATTCAACATAGTACTGGAAATACTAGCCAGAACAATAAGATAAGAGAGAGAAATAAACAGAGTAAAGATAGGAGAGAGGAAGTTAAATTATCATTGTTTGCAGATGACATGATACTTTACATAAAAGACCCCCAAAACTCTATTGAAAGACTCCTAGATATAATAAATAAATTCAGCAAGGTAGCTGGATACAAAGTCAATACTCAAAAATCAATAGCATTCCTGTATGCTAACAACAAAAATACTGAGAGAGAAGTAAGAGAAGCCACACCCTTCACACTAGCATCCAAAAAAATGAAATACTTAGGAATTAATCTCACAAAAGATGTAAAAGAGCTATACAGTGAAAATTATAATACCCTGAAAAAGGAAATCTAAGAGGACCTCAGAAAATGGAAAGACATCCCCTGTTCATGGATAGGAAGAACAAACATAGTGAAAATGGCCTTTCTCTCAAAATTACTATACAGATTCAATGCCATCCCAATCAAAATACCACTAACATCTCATAGATCTAGAGAAATCACTCTTAAAATTCATCTGGAACCAGAAGAGACCTAGAAGAGCAAAGGCAATTCTAAGCAGCAAAGGCAAGGCAGGAGGCATCACAATCCCTGACTTAAAATTATACTACAAAGCTACAGTAATAAAATCAACATGGTACTGGAATAAAAACAGACCTGAAGATCAATGGAATATATTGGAAGATATAACCACAACCACAAACTCATTCAACCATCTTATCTTTGATAAAGGGGCCAAACATGTTCGCTGGAAGAATGACAGTCCCTTCAACAAATGGTGCAGGAAAAATTGGCTATCCATATGTAGAAGACTAAAACTAAACCCATGCCTATCACCATGTACTAAACTAAAATCTAAATGGATCAAAGTTCTAAATCTTAAAACAGAAACGCTAAATCTGTTGGAAGACAAAATAGGTAAAAACCTCAAAGATATAGGGGTAGGAAGAGAATTCATGAACAAGAATCAAACTGCATGGGAAATACTTCCCAGATTCAATAACCATATCTTATTAAAGAGTTTCTGCATGTCAAAAGATATTTCCAGCAGAGTGAAAAGAAAACCCACAAATTGAGAAAAAATCTTAATGGATTGTCCCTCAGACAAAGGACTTCTGTCTAGAACTTATAAAGAATTTTAAAAAATGAGACCCTCGAAATTCAAAGACCCAGTCCAAAAATGGGCATCTGAAATGAATACACACTTCTCAGATGAAGAAACACGAATGGCAAATAAATACATGAAAAAATGTTCATCATCATTAGTCACTAGAGAAATGCAAATTAAAACCACACTGAAATTCCATCTCACACCAGAAAGAATGGCCAGGATATAAAAAACTACCAACAGCAAGTGCTGGAGAGGCTGTGGGGAAAAAAGGAACTCTTCTGCACTGTTGGTGGGAGTGTAGACTGGTGCAACAACTGTGGAGGTCAGTCTGGAGATTCCTCAAAAAGCTGGGTTTGGAAGTCCCATTTAACCCAGCTATTCCAATTCTAGGCATATTCCCAGAAGATCTGAAAACATCATACCACAGTGATATATGTGCACCCATGTTTATAGCAGCACAATTTGTAATAGCCAGATCTTGGAAACAACCTAAGTGCCCATCAACTGAGGAATGGAGTAAAAAGTTATGGTATTTTTATACAATGGAGTACTACTCAGCTATAAAGAATGATCACATTGAGATACTTATAAATAAATGGACTCACCATACTCATAAGTGAAATCAACCAAACTCACATGTATAAATACCATACAGTCCCTAGTATGAGAGTTGGTAAGATTATATAAGATTTTATGGTAATCATGATTTCCCATTTCATTGCTTTGAAGCCTTTCAATGTTTTCATTCATCAGTTGGAGTGATTTTATTCTGTTTTGTTTGACTTTATTATGCATGATGGTATGAACAGTGGTTTTGAAGAAAACAAAACATTATGGCAGCCATTGCTGATTTAATATCATCTTCCTTAGAAGTCCTACCATGCTTCTACTCTGCTATTGCCATCGGTTCTATTATGTTGTATCTTATTGGGGTTTTAGTACATGTTATATTATAAACAAATCTTTTTATTCAAAATGAGACATTATATAGCCATTGATCATAGTTATTTGGTTCAGAATGTCCTGTAATTCTTTCATTCTCTTGAATGATTTCATACTATTGTGTTATGTTTGATATTATTTATCTGAAACTATGCTCAACTATAGCAGAGAAAGAGATATTTTGACAGCTACTGTTAATGTCCCTTTGTCTTATCGTAAAGTGTTGTGTTGCTTATGTTGTTCTATTCTGATCTGCTTTGTTCTGCCCTCTTTTGTTTTATTCTCTTTAAAATAAAAAAAGTAATAGGAACTGTAGGAGTAATGGAACCCAAAATGCATAATTGCTACTGTGAAAAAGATAGCAAAACAAAGTGCTCTAAAGAATGTAACTGCATGTATGTTTAAGTGTGGAAGATAGATAACCATACTACTGTTTTTATTATATTTTTGAGCAGAACTGTTAATAGTCTCACTGTTTGAATGTCTACTTTGTATGCTTTAATTTTGTAACTTGAACAACTATTTCCAAGATGACAGTATGTAACTTATCAACTAGTGATTTCTTAGTGGGTTTTTTTTTGTTCTTTTCTTTTTTCCCTTTGGAATTCTGCACTGTTGCTACCCTTTTTTCTATTTTGTTTGGTTGTTTTTTTTCTAAATAAAATTTTTTTAAAAAAGAACACTACCAATAAAATTAAAAGAACATTAAGGCAATTGCAGATACTTTCAAATCATAAAGGATTAATACCCCTGATATATAAAGAACTCCTATAACTCTTACAATAAAAATACTAATAATTTCATTTTTATTTTTAAATTTTTTTATTTTAAAGAGAACAAAACCCAGCAAAACAGAATAAAGCCAATCAAAACACAGCAGTGAAAATGATGCAGAACTTCAAAACAGGACAATAGGAAATCAACAGCGGCTATCATAATATATCTTGCTATCTTCACAACAGTTGTCCATACCATCAGACAGCAAAATAAAACAGCATAAAACCAATCCAAACATAACATTGAATAAAATAAAATAACAAATCAGAACAAAACAAAACAATGAGAACAATACTGCACATTGTTATCATCTAAATATTTGCTCAGGTTACCAAACACAGAAATAAAACAAAACAGTAAAATGGAACAAAATATTAGATTTCAAAAACAACACAGGAGGAAATCCCCTGCAGTTGACACAATGCACACTGCCATCCTCCAAGTAGATGCCCTGACCACCAGCCTAGGCCTGCAAAGTCAAGCAAACAATGCAAGCAACTCCATGATTTGAATTTTAAAATGAGTGAAAGACTTAAACAAATATTTTCTAACATGTGCATATGGTCACTGTACATAAGAAAAATGCTCAACATCACAAATAATCAGAGAAATGAAAATCAATACCACATTGAGATAACATTTCAACCTGTAAGATGGTCACTAATTTATAAAATAACAAGAGTGTTGGAGAGGATGAAGCTTTAACACAACTCTTAGAAAAAGGAAGAAATCTAGGCTTTCTCTCCGCCCAGAAAGATAAAGGTAAAAAGAAATGAGTACTTAGCATGCTCTCTGAGGACCATCTGAGGATGTGAAACCCTGTGCACTGTTGACAGCAATCATAGCATGGTGCCACTTCTATGGAAACCAACATGGAGAGCCCTCAAAACATTAAAAATAGAACAACCATATGATCGAGAAAATCTACTTCTGGGTATATATCCAAAAAGTTAAAAGCAACATCTCTAAGAGATATTTGCACACTCCTGTTTAAATCATCACTATGAACAATGTCAAGTGAAAGTAAGCCTGATGTCCACAGACTGATGAATGGCAACAGAAAATGTGGTTATCCAGTGGAATATCACTCATCCATAATAGAAGAGAGAATCTTGTGAACTTGATGATGTTATGTTAATTGAAATAAGCCAGGCACAAAAAACAATTACCATGTGATCCCATCTATATTCAGTATCTAAAGTAATCAAACTCACAGAACTAGAAAGTACAATCATGTTTACTATGGACTAGAAAAAAATAGTAAAAGCATAGTCGTTACATAAACATAGCATTTCATATTGCAAAGTAAAAAGGCTCTGGAGAGCTGTTTTACCACAATGTGAATATACTTACCACTACCGAACTATACACTTTAAAACAGTTAAATCAGTAAATTTTATGCTATACATTTTAACCACAACTAAGAAATTATAAGACATGTGCACACTAAAAGAATAAAGAATGATAAATAGGATGGCCCCTGGACACCGTGGAGTGTCAGGCAGAAGTGCTATATGCCTGAAAGGGATAGAGCCCAAGTGTCCCTTGTGATTTAACTTTGGTAGCTGATTAAGAAACTTAATCTCACAGTGTAGCCCAAGTTCAGCCCTAAGTCTGATTTTGCTGCTTTACCAATACGTTATTCTGAGTAGGGGTATTCAGACATTTATAGTTCATTCATCCATTCCACAAACATCCTGATTTTGCACCCTGTATTATGTAAGTACTAAAGATACATAGAGTATACAAGGTACAGACAGACTTACAGCCCTCAGATCAGAGATTCCTTGAGAGATGTGTGAGCTGGATTCCTAGCTAAAACATGAGATGGACTGTAACACAACAGTACTAAAGCGAAATATGTTAGTTCAGTCCTTCCTTGGTGCTTTTCCCACTCCTCTAAAGTGACTTTTCTCCATTGTGGTGTTTGGTCACACCCATACCCCAAAACCATTTTCTGTCAGCACTTTGATATTCATAAAAGTGATCAAATCTGTAACTGGTAGATTGAGAAGTCTACCTAGCTCTATAAAGTTACCAAAATGTACTGCTTGAAAAGCAAGACAGAGGCTACTATGTTACCCTCTAGGTGATCGGCATATAAATAAAAAAATTTGAATCATACTTGCCTCATTTATAGATTTCATTCATTGATCTCGACCCTTCTTAAATTCTCTGAGGTCCCAGACAGATGATCTATGGAATCATCTAGTGGAAACTCTGATTTTAAAGCTTTTATCTGCCCCTAAAAGTTATTTTCAAAGTACGGTCCATGTTTCATCATTTGGGAGCTTATAAAAATAAACACACCCAAGAATTATGAATCAAATTTGCTGGAAATGAGAAGCAAGGAATCCATATTCCAGCAGCCTCTGAGGTGGCTCTTGTGCTTATTGAAGTCTGAGAAAGACAGCTGTAACATGTGACAGTAGCAAAATTTAAAACATCTGCTTGGGATTTTAAACCTCCTGGGTTGCTGTACTTCCAAGATAAAGTTGATCCCAGAAAGAACTGGACCATTTTTGCCTTTTTATCATACTATTCCCTGTACATGCATCTGCCATAGAATCTGTTTTATTTTTTTAAAGTAATCAATTAATTAACTAATTAGTTAATATGTCTGTCTCCTGGAGAATGTAAGACTCTGGAGAGTAAGAATTAAATATTGTGGCTTCAGGATATGTAATAGTGCCTATAATCTGCTCTGTTGGGAATTAACACCTGGACGGATGTGTGAACGGATAACACACCTGAATGACATGGTACTTCATTAAAGCTTTGTTACAGGAAAATAAAAGATTAATGCCAGACAGCAAGAAACTGCCAATTTGGATTTTTAGCAATACGAGTCAGCCATTACTGAGCTCAAATAATCATTTTTCAGCTTAAAGAAAATTCTGTCCTGTTAAAAGTAGTAATTCTGAGTACACAACTGAGATTTGCTCTCAAGTAACCCAGTCCCCCTCCAAACAGCCTGGAGGCATTACATCGACTTCCAGTTCTCTCACATAAACAGGACAGATAACACCATCTGCCGTGTGCCTGTCTCATGAGGACACTAGATGTGTTAACTAATAACAATTATGAACTGCTTTTGAGCTTCTTGGAGAAGGCTGTTACATAGACACATCAGTCAGTGCTTACTAGAAAAACAGATTTAATACAAGATATACATATATATAAGAATTTGCAAGATTGGCTTACGATCACCACTCAGAGCCAGGTATGGAAGGGTGCAAAAGGTCTGTCTGGGAGATGGAGATCCCCAGGTGAAGGCCCACATTCAGTTTGTGTCAGGAGGCCAAAGGGTCTGCAGTGGAAGGCTGAAGACGGCATCCAAGGCAAAGGTGAGGACTGGAGCCCCTCCAAAGAAACAGAATTGATCCTTCTTCTTCGTTTCCCCTACATACCATTCAGGCACTCTGGTGGGTCTTCTGTCTTCAGTAAATCCCCTCAGCCACATTCAGACCTCTACTGACCCAATTTACTCAAGTTGACACAAGCGTTTAACTACCACAGCAGACATAAAAATATTAATTAAAATATTAAACGTGATCGTTTTTAAAATACACCTCACCACCTTTGTCGATGACAGTTGGAAGGTAGCAGAGGGACTGGCAGTCTTCCCCTGAAATCAGAATCAAAGTTGATCCATGTTCCTTCTCTGCTTATTTCAAGGCAAACTTCATGTATGTAACTCATATAAACCTTTCTTTTAAAATGGGAATGTAAAAATTCACCCTTCCCATGAACCAGTGCAGGCCATGTAAGCCCCAGGAGGAGAAACAAGGCAATTCACCCTTCCTGTGAGTCAATAGAAGCCATGCTGAACCTTGGAGGAGAAACAAGAAGGACAGGATGAGTTTACAGCAACTGAAGTACAAAAACAACCTAGTGCTTACATTGTTTGATTGACTTTGCAGGTATAAGACTGGTAGTCTGAGCATCTGTTAAGAGCATAACAATATGCAATATAGCAAATATGGGCAATTTCCTTCTGTCTTGCTTTTGAAATATGATATTGTTCTCACTGTTTTGTTTTACTCAATGTTATGTTTTGATTGGTTTTATCCTGTTCTATTTGTTTGATTTTATTATGTCTGATAGTATGGGCAGCAATTTTGAAGATAACAATAGACATTATGTTTACCATTGTTAATTTCTTATTATCCTGTTTTGAAGTCCTGTATCACTTGCACTGCTTTATTTTGTTTGATTTTATTCTCTTTAAAATAAAAAAAAAAATAAGATGGGAATGTAAACTGACAGGCTTAGAGAAATAAAAAGAGAAATTAAAAACATACAGCTAAGTTAACAGAACAGAATCTATTTAGGGAGATGATACAGCAATGGAGGATAATAAATTCAAATATCTTCCTTAAATACTTACAGCTACCTTCAAATATGGTAACAAAATAAACTTGTGTTTAGCTAAAACTTAACTTTTTCCTGTAACACCGGCAAAATTAAAGTGATCTCTCAAGGATGTTAGGAAGACAATATAACATGAAAACATGAGATTTAGAATTGTTTCGGGGCAAAGAGGCCCTTTATCAAACAATACCTTGGTTTTCATTTGCATTTGTTGATATTTCATTGCAGTGGGAGAATTCCATAATACAAATGGTCCCTTGAACATGTAGAGTAAAAAATATATATTAGAGTTCACTAAGACATTTTATAGCTATATTCTCTATTAGTCTTACCTAACAATTCTTTGAAGTAGACACTATTATTCTCATTTTACATCAAAGAAGTATAGTGAATGGCTTAAATTTATGGCTAATATGTGACAGAGCTCAAATTTCCTCCAGGACTTCTGACTCAACCTCTAAGTCAAATATTCTACTAATATAAAGGATATTACGGAGAGAGATTTCTTATATTCTTGTAAATCTACATTTAACTAGAGCAATGCTCTCAAGTGTTACATTGTGCTATTCAAAATTCTTTTTATTTGAAAACATATAAAAACTCATACTTTCAACTTTGATAAGATTCAGGGAAAATATTAAAACGATGTTACCTTGTTAACCAGCTAACCCTATGTAAAATCTTAAAAGGCTCTGAGGTCTTACTATTAAAATTTTGATAATTAGCTGTCCAATTCCCTCCCTTTAAGATACAAAAGTGAGGCTCAATTACGTCAAATACTTTACCCAAAAGGTCCAATATTTTTTAATATACTTTCCCATTGCACTACTATCCATTTCTGTTCTGATGTTTTTACAAGGACTAGATTACTCTAAAAACTTATTCAAATACATTTACTAACTACCAAATTATTAATACCAACAATTATCAGGTAGGATAGTCTTCCTTTCTTCCTAGCAAGAACTGTCACTAATCACGTCTGTATTCCTCAGGGTAGAACTGGTGTCATATATTCTCTTTTAATTGACTCTTATTCATGAGGCCAATTCATTGAAATTGTAACAAAACACAAAAATTCATAAAAACCCATGTTGATTGTTAACAGTCTATGATATAAAGAACCAACTGAGTGGGGTAAATGGACATGTAGCATTCAGAGAACAAAGCAAGCCAAGTTCTGAGTAGATAAGGTTCGTTTTGAAAAAACTTTCTCTTTTTTATACATATTCTTTAGAGGACCTCATTTGGTTCCATGGCTTTAAATACTATCCATGTACATGCAAACCTCAGAATTTTATCTCCTGGGATAAACTCTACTCTAAATTACATTGTCCTTTAGGGAACTGCTTACTCAGATTCTACTTGAGTGTCTTTTTTGGTTCAGATCTAAAATGTTGTATGACTAATTTGGAAAGGCTTTCCAATGCCAGAAAGAGAAGCCCTAAAATCTGTAAGCCATATTTGATGTCTGTGATATTCATCAAAATTTAAAAGACTAGAATGCTGATGAGAAAGCAGACAGCAAATATCAGGCACAGGAGATTTCAACTGGGATAAGGAGAACTCTATTAGTAGTTGGACTAGAGCTCATATGTGTTACGCTCTGGCAGAAAGGCCAGAAGGGTAGGACTGTCCAAGCTCTTTGGAGCTCATGTCATATGATAATTCATCCCGCGTGCTGGCCATAGAGCTACAGGGCTTATGTTTACCCTGTTGCATTTTGGTCTTGCTTTAGTGACATTCTTTCAGTGCTCCTATTCCTTCCTTTTGGAATGAAAATATTTACCTTGTGTCATTGTACATTCAAAGTATTTAACTTTCTTCTTTATTTTTATGGGAACTCACAGATAAGCTTTTGCTTTAGTCTCAAATATTTTCAACTTGGACTTTGCAGCAACACTGCACCTTTTAAAACTTTGACCATGTTAGAGATGGGCTACATGCAATTTACATAGTGAGATCAGCATGCATCTTTTGGGGAATAGGGATGGCATTTTAAGGCTTATATATAAAATTTCCCCAAAAGTTTTATGTGTTGAAATTGATTGCATCATAGGTATTTTGCATTCACCAATAGGCTCATCCATTGATAAGTCCAGGACTTGAATGTGCTGTGAAGCAGCAGGGTCTGGTTGGAGGTGAACCACTGGGGACATGATTTGGAAAAGTATATTCTTATCCCTCACTCCTCTCTTTTCTCCACACTCTCTGTCTTCCATGGGTTTAACAGCTTTCCTCCTGCCATGACCTTGCACTGTGTGGTTTCTGCCTTTAAGAAAGCCAACTATTATCTGAAACTGTGAGCTAGAATACGCCACCCCTCTGTTAAGTGAGGGGTATTGAACAGTTTGTCCCTGCAGCAGAGAAATGGCTGAGACAATGTCTGAAAAGTAGCTCAAGCTCATTCTGTCCAAAACTGAATGTTTGATTTCCCCTGGCAGATCTCTTCTTTATACGGTCCTCTATGTCTCAGTAAACAGAAATACCACACTTTCAGTGCTTAAACCAAAAAATAAAGATCATTTTTGCAACTTCTATTGATCTCTATGACCTCTCAAAATCATTTCCAAATCCTATTATCTCTTTCAAAGTATATCTAGAAATATTTCTGTTTCAAAATGTATCTATTTCAAAATACATGACCCCTTCTTTTATTTTATTTTAAAAAGGCTAAAATCAAACAAAATAAAACAGAATAAAGCCAATCAAAACAAAACTATGAAAATGATATAGGACTTCAAACAATTAACAATTGCTACCATAATGCCTCCTGTCATGTTCAAAGTAGGTGTCCAGACCATCAGACGTAGGCAGGAAAAGTTAACCAAACAATACAAAAACTAAGTTGCTTCTTTGCTTCAGGTGTATGACTTCTAATTTCTACTATGACATGACCCCTTCTTAATACCTACTGCTTCTTAGTATTCTTATTCCTTTCCGAGTATCCATTTTATCTCCCTCCAGATTATTACAGGGACCTCCTTACTGCTTTTTCCATCCATCCTTGCTGTCCATAGTTTATATTTAAAAAAATAGAAGTATTATACTTTTAAAAATGTAAATCACATCACATTATTTGTCTACCCAGCACACACTATAATTTCCCATTTTACTACAATTATGACAACATAATAGATTTTTAGAACCACTTAATCTTCTCTCCCATCATTCTCGCTTCATATCAGTCTGTTTTATTCATATTGGCCTCTGCATGTTTCCTGCATGCATCAAATATGCTCATTCAAACATAGATTTTGCACAATCCCTTGGCCAGAATTTCTGTTTACCCATATAGACTTGTTTTGATCCCTTATTTTTCAGTATGTTCTCAAATTCTCTTACTCATGGAGACTTTTCCTGAATACTTATTCACTCCTAGTTATACAGTATGGCAGCACACCTTCAGCCTTTTTCTAACCTTTTATTATATTTTAATTTCCTTCATTACTTTTAATTTTGCCACTTTTCTTTTTTTTTGTTTCTTTTTGTTTTTCTTGTTGTTACCAGATTTCTTAAAAACTATTTTCTCATTGTCTGATTTCATCCACTATCTTGGCACTGTCCAAGGTACTCAAATTAAATTTGTGGATCTGATTGATTTCACTTAACATTATGTTCTCAGTTTGCATCTGTTTACTTATGAATGCCTCATGTTTTATCTTTATTCCAGCCTAGTACTCCATTGTGTATAAATATCATATTTTCCTTGTCTATTCATCTGTTGGAGGACACATAAACTGTTCTAAGACCTACTTAGTATAAATTGTGTTGCTACAAGCATGGATATGCATGTGTCTCTGGGGAATAAGGAAAAGTTCATATATTTCCAATTATACATTTTGTTGTTTTAAAAATATTTCAATATGTATCCTAATTGATTTCATTTATATTATTAATTTATGTAGTTCTTCAAAAAAGAGTCATGTTATTGTTTGTTTTTTGGTGTATACCTTGTACTCTAAGTAACTACTATGAAGATAATGATATCTAATGCAATAACTTGTGTTCTCATTATTTGTTTATGAAATTTTGTTTTATTTTTCTTAAAATAAAAATGCTAATTCCATTTGTATAAAATTGAAAAATTACAATTTTCAATTTACTATCTACAGTTTTGTTGTTTAACAAGTACAGCAAGCTACAGCACAACTTTGAGCTCTTAAATTTTATATGTACTGTATTTGGAGTTTACATAGTAGAGAGTCCATAAATAGACCTTTCTTATTTATGATCAATTGATTTTTGAAAAATGTGCAAAGGCAATAGAGAGAAAAATAGTTTTTCAACAAATGATGCTGACTCAGATATACACAGACAAACAGAAAAAAACTCAACTCAAATTTATCCAATATGCAAAAATTAAGCTTAATGAGTTCATAGACATAAATGTAAAATTTAAATCTACATATCTGCTAGAAAATAAGAAGGAATTACGGTGTTTTGAACTAGATAAAGTCTGCTTAGTTATAATGTATGATTGAGAAGAGGGAAAAATTGGTAATTCAAACTCTCAGTTTAAAAAACTATTTTGCTCAGTAGACTACACTGTTAAGATTATGTACAAACGTCATATCTGAGAAGAGCTGTATGTTGCCTATCAAAGAACCTCATGTATGAAATATATTTCAAAATGCTCAAAAGTACAATACTAAGAAATGACCCACTGCTTAAAAAGGAGAATTTTAAACAAGTGTGTCAGCAAAAAAGATACTCAAATGGCAAAGAAAGTATTTCAAGCTAATTGACTATTAGAGAAGACAAATTTAAACTACAGTGAGACACACCTTTTAAATATCTAAATTTTTTAAAATTGACCACATCAAGACTTGAAGATATAGAGCAACTGGAACTTTCAAGTACTTCCAATGAGAATGTGACATGGTACTACCATTTGAAGAAATTTGGAAGATTCTTAAAAATACAATATGCATACCTTATAGTGTACCTACTCTGCCCCCATAGATTCAGTGTTACTGAAAAGAAATAATATGTATATATAAAGACTTGTACACAAATGTTCATAGTAGCTTTAATTACTGTAACAACATATGCCTATCAACAGGTGAATGGGTAAATAAATTATGCTACAATCATACTATACAATACTATTCATCAATATGAGGGAAATGAACTATTAACATAACTGGATAACTAACACAGTGTTAATGAATCTCAAAAACATTAACTTGAATTAAAGAAGCTGGATAAAGAAGACATACACTATGTGATTCCTTTGTATAAAATTCTAAAGAACTAGCATATTCAAAGTGACTAGAGGTGTTTGTCTTAATTATGATGATTCACAAGCATTTATGCTATGTATGTGAAACTTAGCTTATGGCCAAATTCAAATTCATGAAATTTATTATATGGCAATCATATGTCAAAATCCATTAAAAACAAATACAGACCACATGAAGTACATACTTGTGCTATTGATATATATTAGAGAGATCTTTTATAGTAGAATAATATATAGCCTGCATAATCATTTTGGGGGGTTTTCAATTTCTTGCCTAGCTGATCTTGTTCTCTAATTTGGTGGATAGAAGTGTGTGACATGAATGACAGGTCTGGTGATGAATGGTATTGCAATAGATTAATTCATACATAGGAAATAGCTGAGTCAGCATATATGATAAGATGTGAATACTCGATCTACTTTTTCTGAATTCTGTCCCTTATCCTCCACCACATGGGAAGAAACCACTCTGAGACAGGAAGACCATACATATCTGAATTGTATGAGGACTCACATTCCAGCTCTGCTAGTCACCATCTCTGTGACTTTTAAAAAGTTGATTGAACTCAATTTTTTATTCCATAAACTGAAGATAACAGTAATACTTGCCTGACAGAATTTTTATGATAATATGGAAAGCAGATACTTCACATCCAACATGTCACTGGCCTTCCTATTTATCTATTCCAGTAAGATCCATCTCCTTTCCACTCTCCAGGCTAGCCGTGCTCCCTTTTGTCTTGTTTGTTCATGACCATGGTTATTCTTGAAAGACTTATGCACCTGACTGTAATAGAGTATGCTATACACATAGCCAATCTTATGTATGAAGTAAAATTAAATAATTATCCAAGTTACCAAATCAGTACTTATTTTACTAATAAATTCAATTTAATTAGATTTTTTAGAAATTGCCAATTTCTTCAAGATATTAAAAATATTTAGAGAATTTAAACTGCCAAACTTTCATTTCACATTTACAGAATTTAAATTGCCAAACTTTCATACATATGAAATTCTTAATTTTAATCAGCATTTGATTTTCCATGAACCTCTCAATTTCTCCACAAGGATATTTTTCAAGGCAAATTTGGTCTTATATATGTCAGTGCAACTAATAATATGAAGTGAAAAGTATCACCAGAAGTCAGTTCTTCCATGAAACTCATTTATGCCTTGAATGCTGAAAACCTGACCCAATAGGATCAAGCAGTTTCCTCTTACTAACTTAAAACAGGAGAGATACAAAGAGACAGAGGTACAGATTCAGAGATGGTAATAAAGCAGTGGCAAGTTTTTTCTGATGTTTTGCATTGTTCATTTTTGTTTCTAATTCTAAAATAGACAAATATATTAAAGCAATAAAGCTAAAGATGAATTCAGATAATACACAATAATTGTTAACTCATCAAATTTAAACACGAAAGGCTGAAAAACTGTGCACTCACTCTGTGGGCTGAGAACTCTGGAGCAAATTTTCTGGGTTCTTGTTAAAAATGCCAATTCTTGGGTGTATTCCAGATCTCTTGGTGATAGCTCCTAAAATTTTGAGATTTTTACCAAAAGCTCATGTGATTACTCACACTGAAAATTATGAAAACTCCTAGACTCTAACATGGAATGGGCTTTATGAGACAGGCAGAAAATAGCATAAAGAACTGAGAGAAACGTTCCTCATTCTTATCAAAAGAAAATTTAGAGAGTAAGCCATGTGAAGGGTGGTCTTTCATAACCAGGGGAAGTGTTTTACTGAGCCCATTTTAAAGAAGTTGTAAAGTTGTTTTTTAGAAAATCTTCCAGCCCCTAATGGGAAAAGTTTTCAAACACTATGCTTCTAAATTATTGTCTCTGCCCAGCAGGCCTTAAGTGTTTAATGCCTTTCTGTAAAAGCAGGATGTCTGCAAAGCAAAAGTATTAGGGAGGTGAACAGCTTCATAGAGTAACCAGACAAGAACTTTGTGTTCTGAGCTCCCAAATGAGATAGGCAGGTTAAGGTGATGGCAGTAATACTGGGAACTAATGGACAGACATACAAGGATGGACAAATGCTAGGAAAGATCATAGCCAATGAGATACATTTCAATGACCTGGAATGACTGCATTTTTGTTGTTTATTCATGGTTGACCTTTTGTGACATCTATGGATACCACTGTAAGTGACTCTGCATTGGAGAATGACAAGTAGAGATGTGAAGACCACAAAGTCTCACCATTGAACATTCTACTGGTTACTTCCAGATAATAAATGCTTACTTCAATCCCCAGAATTTTAATGAGTTTTTTCTGTGGGTGCCCTGTGCCCTCCGATTTTCACCAGTGCCCAAGTCAAGCTGAAACCTCTCCCCTGGATGCCTTTCCTGCTTAGCTAGAAATTGGCAAGCAAGACTGGAGCAATGTGCCCCACAGACACTGACTTCCACAGATGCAGATTCCCTTGTATCTCATTTCTCTTCTTACTCTTTGAGAGAGTAAAGATATAAAGCAAGCACATTTTTTAAAATTCTATTTTCCTCCTTGGTACTTGGGGGGGTGGGTGCTGATAACTCTTATCTTGTTCTAGGAGTACCACCCTTGAGATGGCAGGGGAGGAAGAAGCAACCCAAATGATACCTGACTATAAGAGGTGATTGATGATACATGGTAAAGATTGTGCACAAGCTCCATAAATTAAGTCCTTCCCTGGGAACTAGGATACATAATGAAAACTAAAATGTTAGGACCTAAAAAAGTGTTCTTCTCCCTTGCAAAGGTTCTTTGTCTCCCTCAATTTAATATCTCTAGCCTAGCAAGAAATTGAAGCACCATGATTGCAGAAACTGGATATTTGCTGACATTTTCTGGTCTGTGTTAAATCTTCCAAGGCACAGAGTAAAAAGGAAATCAGGAAAAAGAGAAGTGGCAACAACTAACAGAAAAGAGCCCTTTCAACTTAAATCTCCGCCAAATGCTGCTTTTAGTAAGCTAAACCATCCATCTCCTGAATCCACTTTCTTCTTCCTTTTTGTCCTTTTCCTTCTCCTTGTCTTTCCCCTTCTCCCCTTTTTCCTCCTTCTCCTTCTCCTTCTCCTTCTCCTTCTCCTTCTCCTTCTCCTTCTCCTCCTCAGTGTTCCTGGCTCTGAGCCCAGTGGCAGAGGATCATTTATAGGCCCTGGAGCAATGGGCAGAACACTCACAGCTCCTTTTCACATTTAACCCTAACTGCCCACCTGCATTTAGCTCTTGCCATCCACTTCAGAATATCCAAAAGAAAAGACTCTATTAAGACAGAGGCCATGTATGATCCATTAGGAATCTTCTTTTTGCACAATACAAAGAAGGTATGTACATTTAGGGCTCAAGGTAGAAACACATAAATATGAGTAAAGAAAGATGAATGGATTCTAGTGGAACCCCAAATTGGTTCATGTATTAGTCCAAGTTCTCCAGAATAACAGAACCAACAAGATGCATAGGAAAAGACAAAAAATATTATAATAAATCATCCCAAGCAATTTTGGAGACTAACAAGTCCAAAAATATGCAGGCTTAGTCAGTAATCTGAGCCCCAGGAGAACTAAGGGTATAGCTGCAGTCTGAGTTTCAAACCTGAGTACAGAGAGCTGATGATGCAGTTCCAGACTAAATACTAGTGTGTTCCAGAACCAGGTTGAGCTAGTGCTTTGGTTCTGGTACAAATCTAAGATAAAGTCAGTGTCCTGTTTCGAAAGCCATCTAGCATTAGAAATTTTCTTTTATTCAGCCGAGAGTCATCCAGCAACTGATTGGATAGGTTCACCAGTCTAGTCCATCTACCAATTGAAGCATTAGTCTAATTCACAGCTACCCTCACACATGCATGCAGGATAATATTGGACCAAATGTATGGACATGTAGTGGTCCATTTGAGTCACTGGTCACATGAAGCTAGTCACTGGTCACATCACAGTTCACAATAGTTGAGTTTTCATAAATCTGACTCTTACAAAAATAATAAAAAATGATCATTAGAGAAGAGCACAACAACCTTTTTCTTCATAGTATAAAATTCTATCTCAGGAGCTTTTACTTGGAGCTGTAAGAAAAGTAGTTGCTTTGGCACACTACTATCTATAGGTCACATCTAGAGTGACAACATTTTGAGAGATGAGTATTTGCATAATGGCAAGTTTCCTGACCATCACATAAACAGGAGTCAAGCCTATTTCCTTCCTAAAGTTATTTGGTATTGAGGGGATTTGCTATTAGAACAACTTTCACATTTCCAAAGAGCCCAGGAGTCTCCAAAAGCAGCACACAGTATTTTGGGACCAATTCATCCATTTTATTCTTTTACTAAAATTTTATTTAAAGAGAAAAAAACAGAAAAAAGGGTAGCAATAATACAGAATTCCAAAAGAAAAAAAGAAAAGAACAAAAAACACTAAGAAATCACTACTTGATTAATTACATACTGTCATCCTGGAAATAGTTGTTCAAGTTACAAAATTAAAACATACAAAGTAGACATTCAAACAGAGATACTGTTAACAGTTCTGCTCAACGATCTAACAAAAACAGTAATATGATCATCTATCTTATACACTTAAACATACATGCAGTTATATCCTTTAGAGCACTTTCTTTTCTTCTCTTTTTTACAGTAGCAATTACACATTTTGGGTTTTATTACTCCTACATTTCTTATTACTTTGTACACTAGAGACACAATATGATATTTATAAATATGATTCTTATTTATTTCACTAATGAGGATAGTCTGAACTTCTCTCCATTTCTTATGAAGGCTTCAAGATCATCCTTCTTCATAGCAGAGAAATATTCCATTGTATAAAAGTACCACATCTTTTTCATCCACTCTGTGGTTGATGGGCGTCTTGGTTGTTTCCAAGATTTAGCTATTACAAATTGTGCTGCTATAAACATTGTTGCACATATATCACTGTGATATGAACTTTTCAGTTTTTCTGGGAAAATTCCCAGGAGGGGAATAGCTGGGTTGAATGGAACTTCCAATCCTAGTCTTCTGAGGATTCTCCGTACTGATTTCCATAGTGGTTGCAACAGTCTACACTCCCACCAACAGTGGAGCAGTGTTCCTTTTTCCCCGCAGCCTCTCAAACATTTGTTATCAGTTGATTTCTTGATAGCAGCTATTCTTTCCAGAGTGAGATGAAATCTCAATGTTGTTTTAATTTGCATTTCTCAAATGGCCAGAGATGGTGAACATTTCTTCATGTATTTATTTGCCATTTGTATATCTTCCTCTGAGAAATGTGTGTTCATCTCAGCTGCCCATTTTTGAAGAGGGTTTTTGAATTTTGGGGGTCTTGATGTTTTTCAATTCTTTATATGTTCTTGATATAAGTCCTTTGTCTGAGGGGTTGCTGACTAAAATTCTTTCCCATTCTGTGGGTTTTCTTTTTACTCTCTTAGTGATTTCTTTTGAAGTGCAGAAACTTTTCAATAATGTGAGATCTCAGTTGTTGATTCTCTGAAGTTTTTCCCATGCAGTTTGTGGTTTTTCATGAATTCTCTGCCTACCCTATGCTCCAAGACTTCTACCTACCTTATCTTCCAGAAATATTAGTGTTTCTGTTTTAAGTTTAGGTCTTTGATCCACTTAGACTTTAGTTTTGTGCATGGTGATAGGCATGGATCTAGTTTCAGTCTTCTGCATGTGGAGAGCCAATTTTGCCAACACCATTTATTAAAGAGGCTATCCTTCTTCCAGTGAACATGTTTAGCCCATTTGTCAAATATCAGGTAGCTGAGTGTCTTTGTACTTATACTTGCATTTTCTAATCTGTTCCATTGATGCTCAGGTCTATTTCTTTGCCAGTACCATGCCAATTCATCACTGTGGTTTTGTAGTACAGTTTCAAGTCAGGAATTGAGATGCCTCCTTCCTTGCCTTTATTGCCCAGAATTGCCTTTGATATTCTAGGTTTCTTATGTTTCCAAATGAATTTTAGGAGTATTTTCTCTAGATCTGTGAGATATGTCAATGGTATTTTGATTGGGATTGTGTTAAATCTGTATAACAGTTTTGGGAGTACGGTCATTTTCACAATGTTGGTTCTTCCTAGCCAAGAGCAAGGAATATCCTTCCATTTTCTAATATCTTCTTCAACCTCCTTTTTTAGCATAGTATAATTTTCAGCATATAGGTCTTTTACATTCTTAGTTAGGTTTATTCCTAAGTATTTCATTTTTTAGATGATATTGTGAAGGGTGATATTTCCATAACTTCTCTCTTGGTGAGTTTCTTGTTTGTGTACAGGAATGCTACTGATTTTTGAGCATTGCCCTTGTATCCAATTACACTGCTGAATTTGTCTATTACCTCTAGTAGTCTTTTAATGGAGTTTTTGGGGTCTTCTATATAGAGTATCATGTCATCTGCAAATAGTGATAATTTAACTTCTTCCTTTCCTATCTTTATTCTTTTTATTTCTTTCTCTTGTCTGATTGCCCTGGCTAGTGTTTCCAGAACTATATTGAAAAGGAGTGGTGATAGTGGACATCCTTGTTTTGTTCCTGATTTTAAACTGAAAGCTTTCAGTTTGTGTCCATTTAGTATAATATTGGCTATGGTTTGTCATAGATGGGCTTTACAAGGTTCAGGTAGACCCCATGTATTCCAAGTTTCTGAAGGGTTTTAAAATGAACATGTGTTGGACTTTATCAAAAGCTTTTTCTGCATCTATTGAGATGACCATGTGGTTTTTTGCTTTTGGCTCTGTTGATGTGGTGTATCACATTTACTGATTTGCATATGTTAAACCATTCCTGCATTCCTGAAATGAACCCCACTTGGTCATGATGTATAATCTCTTCTTGATGATTTGCTGCATTCTATTTGCCAGTATTTTATTGAGAAGCTGTGCATCAGTGTTCATTAGTGAGATTGGCCTATAGTTCTTCTTTTTGGTAGGGTCTTTTTCTGGCTTTGGCATGACAGCAATACTTGCTTCTAGGAATGATTTAGGGAGGATTGCTTTCTTTTCAGTTTCAATGAAGAGTTTAAGGAGTATTGGCATCAAATATTCTCTAAATTTTTTGTTTTCAATTTCAGTAGCTGATATTGGGTTATTCAAAATTGCTATCTTCTTGGTTAAGTTTTGGTAGTTCATATGTTTCTAGAAATCTGTCCATTACCTCTGTGTTTTCCTCTGTATGTGAGTAGAGATTTTCAAAGTAGGTACTCATGATCTTTTGAATTTCCATGGCATCTGTAGTAATTTCCCCCTTTTCAGTCCTTATTGTGTGAATTTGGGTTTTTTTTTCTTTTTCTTTACAAGGTTAGCTAGAGGTTTGTCAATTTTGTTTATTGTCTCAAAAAACCAACTTTTTGATTCATTAATTTTTTGTATTTTTTTAGATTCAATTACATTGATTTCTTCTCTAATCATTACAATTTCCTCTCTTCTATGAGCTTTGGGTTTAACTTGCTCTTCTTTTTCTAGAAGCTTGAGATGAAGCATTAGATTGTTTATTTGTGCTCCTTCTGTCTTCTTGATATGACAATTTATTGCTATATATTTCCCTCTTAAGACCACTTTCATCACATCCCACAGATTACAGTATGTTGTTTCTGCACTTTCATTGAATTGTAGGTATTGCTTTATTTCTTCATTAATTTCATTTGTAACCCACTGGTTATTCAAAATGTTATTATTTAATTTTCATGTATTTATGCAGGATTTGTAATTTCTTTTGCCATTAATTTCCAATTTCAGTGTGCTGTGGTCAGATATTATGCATGGGATAATTTCAATACCTTTGCATTTACATAAGAATATTTTATGTGATAATATATGGTCTATTTTAGAGAATGTCCCATGTACAGCTGAGAAGAATATGTATTCAGAAGTGGTTGGGTGGAACATTCTGTAAACATCTACTAAGTCCACTTGCTTGCAGGTATGATTCGGTTCTATTATTTCTTTGCTGGCTTTTTGTCTAGTTGATCTATCTCTTTGTGACAATGGGCTGTTAACGTCCCCTATAATAATTGTGTTCATGTGTATTTGGTTTTTCATGTCCATTAGTATCTGTCTTATATAGTTGGGTGCTACTGTGTTTGGTGCATATATATTTATAATTGTTAGTTCTTCCTCTTGAATTTTTCCACTTACAAGTATGTAGTGACCTTCTTTGTCTCTTTTAATCAGTTTAGGCTTGAAGTTCACATTGTCTGCAAATAGAATAGTTACTCATGCTTTTTTCTGAGTTCCTGTTGCAATGGAATACTGTTTTCTATCCTTTGACTTTTAATCTATTAGTTTCCTTTTGGGTCAGATGTGTTTCTTGTGTACAGCATATTGTGGGGTCATGTTTCTTGATTCATTCTGTCAACCTATTTCTTTTGATAGTTGAATTGAGGCCACTTACATTTATGGATATCACTGATATGTACTGGTTTGACTTTGCCATGTTATGCTTGCTTTCTGCTTTCCCCACCCTTATTTAATTGCTTTGCTTTCTGCTTTTCCCCCTTATTTAATTGCTTGTCCTACCTGGTGGTTTCTTTCTGTTGTTCTGGGGATTGTGGTCATTATTATCTCTTTCAAAATTCTTTCTATGTTTGGTTTGCTGGAAGTGAATTTCTTCAGTTGTTCTTTGTCATGGAAGTATCTTGTTTCTCCATTAAATTTGAATGAAACTTTTGCTGTGTACATCAGTCTAGGTTGAAAGTTTCAGGGCTTGAAATATCTCACTCCAAACTCGTCTTGACTGAGGGTTTGTGCTGAAAAGTCTTCTGTGATTCTAATGGGCTTTGCTAGATAGGTGAGTTGTGTCTTTTCTCTAACAGCTTTTAATATTCTGTTTTTATGCTGTATGCCTGAGATCTTAATTATTATTGTGTCTGGGTGTAGATTTATGTTGGTTGTGACTGTTTGGTATTGTATATGCCTCATTTATCTGCATATTAGATTTTTTCCCTATGTTTGGGAAATTTTCTCCTATTATTGCTGTGAATATTTTAGTTATGTCATTTGCATTGACTCCAGCATCTTCACTAATGCCTACTAATCTTACATTGTTGCTCTTGGCATCATCTTGAAGCTTCTGGATTGTCATTTCATGCTGTTTGTTATTTTTAAAAGTTCTATGCTTTCATGATCACTAATTGTGATCCTGTTCTCAAGATACAAAATCCTATCCTCAGCTTCATTTAAATGGTTTTGCATGCTTTGAATAGAATTTTTTTGTTTCTTGGATGTCTCTTTCAGTTTGATTCATGAATTCTACTTGTTTTCTATATTGTTCAGTCAGGGTTTCAATTAGTTTCTCATGCTCCTGTGCTTTTTTGTCTATTTCTTCTTTAGCTGCGCTCAGCAACTCTTTTACTAAGGTTGTTATCTCTATATTTACATGGGAGAGTACTTCTAATTTGATTTCCTCTATGGCCTCATGGAGTTGTTTTTTTTATTTCATTGGCTATCTTTTCAGAGATTTCTGGTGTGATACTTTTGGAGTCCTCTATTTCAGTGTCTCCTGTACTTGCTCCTGGTGGACTACATGTTTGAGACTGCATTTTGCTTTTCATTTTGCCATTTTCCCCTTTCAAGTTAGTTATTGGTCCTTCAGACCCACTAGTGTCAACTGTTAATGGTGTGTATCTTGGTGTCCTACTGTAAGGTTGATGTTGGTCCAGTTGCTGGGTCCCACAATGAATAGGTGGGCCAGTCACCTGACTTCCTGATGCAGGGTCTGTTGGGTGAGAACTATATTCTTCCTAGGCTGACAAGCCTAGCAGTATTGATGTTGGTCACCTTTTAGTTCCTGCTATTACTTTATCTTCAGGTTATTCCAGGCATCAAATCTCCCTGTCTATAGTGCTTGTGTCGGCTGAGGCCCTACTGTGTCCCTATTGTGTGCTTGTGTGTCTCACAAGCCCTTTTGATTTTCTTCAAGTTGGTGGAGTCCTTCTCGGCACACTCCTTACTCTGCGTAATGTTTTCTGTGTGTAAGAAGGGGTCACCCTCACTGTTGTCAGACTCACCAAGGTTTTACAGTTAGTTGGAGGGAGCTTTACTACTGGCCCTATTTAGCCACTTTACACCTCTATTTTAGGGTCATACTCACCACACTGACTGGAGCCAGCTGAGATCTTCTGTTTCCATGAGGCAGTCACTTAATCTCTCTTCAAGCTAGCACAGATAATCCGCTACAGTCCAAGGTTCCTCTTGGTGTGGTTTCAGACACAGGGCGTGATCTTACTGCCTAGGAGCAGATTTCCAAGTTTACCCCGTGCTTGCACTGGGATTCTGCTGCGGAGTGCAAGGTCAGGGCCCAGGGGTTAATTCCAGGCCCTGCTCACTGCTTGGAGTTCTCTGGGCCCGCTCTCCATTTAATTCTTATAGTACATTGTTCTTAACTGGGTCTGTGGGTTATGATTGATCCCTCAGTTTGCTTTGCAGGTGAAAGTGTTCAAACCTTGTTTTGCAGGTGAAGGTGCTCAGAACTGTTTTCATTTATGGCTTATATAAGTGGATACAGAACTTTATAGAAACACTGCATGCATTCTGATGCATACTAAATGTATGGATTTTGTTTTTATCTGTGTCTTTTTATCCCAAGTCCTTCCATATTTATTGTGTGAACAGGACTAATGTAATAAGCTTCCACCTCAAGGAATACTTTCTAGCCTTTATGCCAACTGTCAAAGATAAAAAATGAGACCCATTTACAATAACTGAAGTCTACATAGATCTCAGCCTTCAGGAGGGTGAGCAAAGGGAGCACTCAGATGTTTCCCTTACCTCCCCTTGATTGAGAAAGACTTGGTCACTTGGACAATTTTGCCTGAGTGTACACTGGAGACACCAATACCTGTGGTTGCTAGTTTATTGAGAAAAAGAGAAATTTCCAACAGTAATGGCAAAGAGCCCATTATCACTCAAGCATGCAGTTCCCAGCATAACCATAACTACAAGACTGCCATCCTTTATTTATTCCAATCCACCAAGAAAAGAAATAAGGCTGTGGTGGCCCTGAGGCAAGGCCAGCAGATCACTGTAGCTGCTGGTTTCAAAAAGGAGCCTAAAGAGAATTCTTTCTGTGGTCTGTTGGCCATTTCAGAACTTTGGAAGTGGAATGGTCAATTCATCAGAAAGAAATAGCAGGTGAGTATGGTGGACTTTAGGGGGCCTGCAGGGGAGAGACCCTGGCACCTCGGGACCTGCGCCATGTGGTTGACTCAGGATGCCAGGAGA